>CABFWO010007508.1:0-24487 GCA_902155825.1 Timema genevievae | reverse complement strand
GGAGTCATGAAACGTCAAGATTCATCAAAATCTCGAGCTCGATTTTTTTGACGATCACCATACTTTCTCTACCTGTAAGATAGAGACAAAGTAAATATGGTCCCTTTGCTCTTGCTCATCATTTTATGTGGAACGACATCTGTGTAGTATTTAACCGTTAATTTTGCGGCATCTGCCTACATTTTAGCAAATGATGCCTCATTGACGATGAGGAGATCTTATTAGACCTACTTTTCTTAAAGTACAAAGAAGTGACACATATATCGACATATTTATAAAGTTAATTGAAAATACCTACTGTATAAAACATTGAAGCAGCATTATTCAAATACAGATAATATATAGTCCAATTTTAAATAGAAGGCTTTTTTTTTATAAAATACAAAGTTTGTTTGTGGCCAAATTTATAGTGTTTTACAGTTTTATTGGTGTATTACTTTCTAGTTATTGATAATATCTATCAAAACTTACAACTGCAAATCACATGACTTGATCAAATACGTGAAAGTAGATCTTATAACATTAATATCTGTCAGATAGAGCTATGCCTATGAATATAGGACCGTATAAACAATTTATGAAACAAACAATCAGTATTTTAAAGAAATAACTGTGTTTTGGTTATCAGGTAGCAGAACCATTTTCGCAGAACCAGTACGTTAAGTACGTGGTACTACCGGTTCAAGACGAGAAAGTCCCACTTGGAACTCACGCTATTGTGGCTGGATGGGGAAAGACTCTTCGGGTAAGTTTATATCAAATTTAACATTCAACATGAGATTTATTGACAATATTTTCTAAGAGGTATAGAGGTGGGAGCCACCCTAAGTGCACCCATCACAGACTTGACCTCGCCATCAACGGCAATTCAGCCCATTAGAAGCTTGACAGCTTATACCACGTCACCATCGCTACAGGTACCTGGTAAGCTCATTACCTTGGTGACGAGCGAGTAGAGACTAATAGTGCTCTGGAGATTGTAAGAGGGAAGATGTATCACGATTCTATACCTGAAGTTAAAATAATCTCTATACCTTATCTGAGATTTGAAGAACCTTCAAGAGAGAATATAAATATACCAACCAACATTGAACTTTCTAGTTTAAATTTGTTAAAATTGACATTATCTGTCTGAATTGATATTTCAGGACAATTCCCATGACGTATTAATGTATATCAGTAGATCCAGTAAATTTTAAACAGCCAGAAAATATTCTTAGACTGACATATAAGCAGTTATTATTTTAAATCAAAATTGAATTAAATTCAATTTAAAATAGGTGAAGCTAGAAAAAAGATTTACTAATCATATAAGTATTGGGAAAAAATAGACATTACTAAAATTATTATTAACAACTAATCTTTTACTTGGCTAACCACACTAAGCTACTATGTATTCAATATATTTAATTTATCGTTCATAAAACAGTACAATTATGTATAGCACATAATATAGTTATGGATTTTCTAATAATCATTGTGGAATGTTTTATAAATTATATGGGTTCTCCCTTGAGTTTTTATTTCCTTGGACGTAATATAATGTGAGATAAAAAAAATTATTTAGCACTACATCTTAATACCTGTTCGTTGTATGCGCTTAAGTACTAATTACGCTACTGGGCTAAGAATGGGAATGTTGAATTTATAGGAAGTGAGGCCGCATTCGCGTATAGGAAGAATGGAAAACAATTTAAGGAAAACCACCCTCAGTTCACCCAACCGAGATTCAAACCTTGATCTCCCAGTCCTTGGAAGTCCCGCTCAACAAGAAACTAGCGCGTTAGCTAACTACGCCACCAAGGCGGGTATAAGATAAACTATTTACTATAAAACTACAATAGTAAATTAACCTTTAAGGAACATATAGCATGTAAGGCTATAAAAATATAAAAAGCCATATAGTTATTATGACGTGTGTAAAATTATAATAATTGTGTTATGAATACATAGGAGCTAAAAATTTGTAAGATTTGGAGCAGACCAATCTTAAATATTTTAAATTACTAACTAAAACAAGTAGGCCTGGCAGGTATTGGAGATAATATTGATGCACGTGAGATGTATTTCTATGAATATTTAAATTATATAATTTAAGAACATAGAAGAACATCGTATTGAAGCCAAAGCTTAAGTAAAGAGGGTGAAAGGTTGCTAGTAGATTTCTCTGTATGTTCTATTGTTTTAGGACATCGAAGCTCCTAGTCCAGTGCTACGACACGCCAGTGTGAACGTTGTGGAGATGAAAAATTGTGAAGAAAGAGTTCCTAAACCTGTTGTTACGATACATATGATCTGTGGCGAGAGGAAGGGGCAACAATTATTCAAGGTTATAATAATTACTTATTTGAATTAATTCAGGATTGCCACCACATATTTATAATAAACTGCAATATAACCCCAGGTTTTATGGCCCAAACAAAAATTCCGATTTTAAAGAATTATTTTTTGGTGAAACTTTGGACAGAGATTCCAAATGAAAATTTTTTGTAAACCACGTGCTAAAGATGCCGTAAAACTTTAATACTTAAACAAGTATTATGAATAAGTACTTATACTTAAATTCCTAGGCTTTTGTATTATTTTAATTTTATACAATTAATAACAACTAAAACTTTTATGATGTTTTAACACACACTATACTACCTTAAGCTGGGTCTTAATGTTAAAATAAATTCCTAACTCATTTTGGGAGAATTCACCACAATACATCACAGGTAGAACTCCTCTTTCACACCTAATAGTATAATCTAGGTACAGCCCTAGAACTACTCTATATCCTTATTGATCTCATCTAGATCTGGAGCAAAAAGTAACTATTACACTCGCACTGTGAATTTGTCCATGAGTAGACAGTAGACACCTAAAATAAAGTAGTAGACCTATCTATATCTATTTAAATGTTATCCATACAGATGTTATGTACAATAACTTTTGTATAAGTCTAATGGGAATAACCCTTATAAATATTCTTTTTTCTGTCAACATTGATATTATTTGATAGCTATGGGCTAGATAAGTCTCAGACAGACCCAATTTCAGATTTCGCACAAAGTCTGTTCTCTGTAGATTTGATCTATTTTTAAATATTTAAAAATATAAGCTAGCATGATTTGTGTCAATGACTTTATCAAGTTATTGTCAGAAATGTTTGTTAAGTATATGAATTTTCTCATATGCCAAAACTATATATATATATATATATATAAAACTCTAGTCACATTATCGCTGTGTGCTGACTGCCGCTTGGGCCACTCCCTGCCAAATTAAGTTTTAAGGGGTTTGTGGGTAGTTACAAAACTTACGTAATCAGGGTGTGAGGTATAATCGTTGTACCTTTTTGAGAAAATTGAGGACACCACATGGCACTGTATATTATATTGAATCTGACTATTCGTGTACATGCTACTGGACTCAAAATTTACGCCAACTAAGCTATATTTCGATTAATTATAATATACATTTCAACAATTACGTTAGTACTAAAAAGGTTAATAAGTGGGATTTTTCTGGAAATGTAACGCAACATTTATTCTAAGAAAAATAATGTAGTTTGATCACGCCGTTGAACAAAGAATTTTAATATTTTAAATTTACTGACAAAAGGCAACACTCAATTTATTTTCCAGTTTCTTAGGTGAAGCTAAAGATTAAGCATACTTCCCTGAATTTCTGGTCTTCCTGATCAATGGCCGCCGTAATATTGTACTAAGACAGAAGGAATGCTCATTGATTGTCTGGCCTTGTTCATGTTGTTTGAATATTTAATTAATAAGTGTTTAACTGGAGTTTAATAAATAGCATAGCTTATTATATAACTGGCTCATAGCTGATAAATTAAAAAACTTGTATATGAATATACATGGATACTCATATCTATTATACGAGTCGAAGAGGGCGACGAGACGTTTGTGTTTGTGCACCTAGGGGTTAGGCAACTCATCAATCTTCAGCACATATCAAGTGGAGTGTGTTATGAATTATTACAAGTATCAAGCATTGAATTGGCTATAAAAGGTACTCATAAGGGATTGGTTATTCTTTAAAGATATGGTTGTTGACCTTGACCAGGGATAATATTAATAGCGTCATTGCATCTCCTCAACAGAAGATGACTTTTGTCTCTCTTCATAGAGATATTCTGGTGCAAGTGCGTTGTCTACAATCGTACCGTACACACAATGCATATCTGCCAATTCAGGGAACGTGTTATATCCCTCCATGTTAACAGACAACAGTGCAATGCTGTTCTGCTACAACCGGAACCATCGTGTGTGTCAAGGGAGGGAGTGGTGGGGATGCTTGTGTTGATTTGTGTGGAATGCTGTATATGTTGCCTACCCCACAGGAAGATGCAACACCAACTTTGATGTTCATTAATTGATAGTAAATGTGTTGTCATCTCCTAAACTTGTATAGTTTTTATCTGGAGATCAGAATAACCCTATAAATAGGGTGTTCATAAACTCATAGCCCAAACTGCAAATGCAGTTTGTTTAGATCAAAAGTAAAACAAAATCCCTATACACTTACATCTGGAAAGCTACGCTAAAACCATTAATTTGTGTTCAAAGTTTCGGTGTATAGCACTGGTATTTTTTTTACTACCAATCTAATTTCGCCTGGTATCTTACAATTTAAAATCCAGGCCTTATTTACACAGTATCAAACAAATTTCCTACTAATACACATAATCCAATTTTATTTATTCTAAACAGGCTTTGGCTCCTATAATACCTACCCCTTCCTATTACCCTCCCTTCCCTATCCTATTCTAATCTTATCCTAATCTTACAACTAGCTAACCTAAATATCTTCTAATCCTCCGGGAATGTCCATTGCCCCGATGGTACAAGGGGGCTGCAGAGCAGCCGCCTATTTCCATCTTGACACATAGGGCCCCTACAAGACCTAGTCCTACTTTTCTTGTTTCCAAGAATAGAGATCTGCAGTCACAAGGTGCAAGGTGGGATGTCAAAGCTGTTCAAGCATGTGTGTACAACAAGTTGCATAGGAGCTAGGTACGCGGCACTACACAATTCGATATCTTGGATCATGGCAGCAGAACATACCACAATAAATAGTAAACAACACACCACTTCATCGATAAATACGAATACGTTCTGAGGGTCATCATTAACGGTCTTACATAACAGAAAGTGCTTGCCATTGTTACATGTGCAGTGCCACGCGCCTAGCTCTTGTGCAACTTGTCTTACACACGTGCTTGACAGCTTTGGTTCCCGGCACTAGACGCCGAAACTTTGAACACAACATAATTTTCCAGATGTTTTTAGTGATTTTGTATTACTTTTTGCTCAAACTAGCTATGTATGTAGTTTGGGCTATAAGTTTCTGAACACTCTGTATATATATAAAATTATACATTTGATATATATATTTATACATATATGGATGTATATATATACATGCGTGTGTAAGTGTGAGTATATATATATATATGTATATATTGTCACACATACACACACGTTTTTCGAAAGGCAGGTGAAGTGAGTTTGAGTAACTCGGACCACTATACTTGTGAGTATGAGTTACAGTGATAAAGAGGTATGCTATGTGTAGGGTATATATTCACACACAATTATATATTAGGAATGTGTTCAAATGTTCGAAACATTTCGAATGAAGAATAAATCTCTATGCATAGTAAACAGAGGATTGAAATAACTCAAGAATACGACATATATTAACATATAATCATTTTCATAACAGCTAGTAAATTGTATTTGAACACCGACTAGGATTAGATGACATAAGCTATGTAACGTAACCTTAGATAAATTAACCATCAACTACTTTATCGACCTTTCTTCTACACAACTATTAAAATTATTTAAAAATTATTTACAACAAGTGTATTCATACTCCATGGCTGAATTATGCTTACCATGTATGTTTATGAAAGGTATAAGTAGAGGTGAAAGTAAAACATGGAAATAACAAATGTTTAAGTTGGAATAACAATATAGCTATAATTTTTTATGAAAAAATACAAAGATTATATTCAAATAATATTATAAAAATATTTTTTTTTTGAAAAAATTTTAGTTATACAATTTAACATAGAAAAAAGGTTGTTTTGACAAAAAAAATTTTTTACTTACAGTTTTCTTATCTTTCGCCCTTGGAACACACAATTTTAACTGTTGAATTATTTTTACAAACACTTAGATGACACAGTGATCATCTTGTCACGTACAAAGAGCATATCTTCTTCTTTTGGTGTATTTTTATCCCATTGTAGTGGTAGTTCTTCAACAGTGTCGGTTAAGTTCATGGTGGTTTATTGGAAGGGACGAGATGTTGTGCATTGCAATTAAATTATCATTTGATCTTGAATAAGGATCATACGCATGACTTTAAAGAAAGATTTTCGTGATGTATTTTTTTATTAGGAGGGATATAATATAAAACATGGCTATTCACTCAAAGAATATCAACTATAACATATAAAATAGCAATCTGTAATTTCCTACATCTCCTTCCATTTGGATACACAGAATATTTTTGGTCGAGTTCATCAACAATCAATAATTATTTTCCAGTTTTCCACTTTCATTATTGATGGCCTGATTGTGCTGCATCGATGAAGCTAGTATTACAGAGCTGTTCGTTTCTAGAACGTGACAAACTTAAGTTCTATCTTCAGTAAACACAAACAATGATTCACCAATTTATATGTATTTAGAGGGTGGAAACTCTTTGGGAATGTAACGCTCTTCTTACGTATAGTTCCTATACAGGCTGTTTGGAATCTTATAGCCCAAACTGCACATATAGTTTGTTTGAACCAAAAGCAATACAAAATCCCTGTACACTTACATCCGGATATCTATGATAATAACATTAAATAGTGTTCTAAGTTTCGGCGTTCAGCGCCGGGAGACAAAGCTGTTCAAGCTTGCGTGTACAACATGTTGCATAGGAGTTAGGCCTGCCACGCTACACACCTCGACATTTTGGAGCACAGCAGCAGAACATAACACAATAAATAGTAAACAACACACCACTCCATCTAGAAATACGAATACGTTCTGAGGGTCATCACTAACGGTCCTACATTACATGAAATGCTTTCCATTATTAGATGTGCAGTGCCATGCGCCTAGCTTCTATGCAACTTGCTGTACACGCAAGATAGACAGCTTTGCCCTCCCGGCGCTGTATACCGAAACTTGGCACACAACTTAGGCCTAAGAGCATTAGCACAGTTTTACGGATGTAAGTGTACACGGATTTTATATTATTTTTGGCTCAGACAAGCTATATGTGCAGTTTGGGCTATGTGTTTCTGAAAACCCTCTGTATGGTAAACTCTCGTAGGAACCTGAAAGCTCTCTAGGATATTCTTCTCAGCTTTTATCAGCGTAAATAAATGCATTGATAAAAATATTAGTTTTGAATCACATAAACATAATAATTTTCATGACATATTTTTGTGGTTTCAGTTTAAAATAAACACAAAACGAGCACCAACCTCAAAACCCAACCAGAATTTAATCCACTGTAACAAACTCTGCTGATAAATAATTTTAAATGCTATTTTTCTATAAACTTATTGAAAATGTATGATATTGCAGCTAGCTATGTCTATGGCTTCTTATATTTCCTCCCTAATAGAGGTATCGTCAAATATAAAGGCAATCAGAAGTTTGTACAGTCATCATCATCAACAAACTGTTTCCAACATGTGGCTGGGTCAGCTTAGTAAATGCATCCAGCTTCCTCAGTCCTTACCCCAATCATCCTCCTTTACTCTAGTCCCTTCTTCTCTTTCGCACACACTTTCTGTTATCTGTTTTTTCTATATTTTTCTTGGTCTACCTTTTGGTCTTTTTCCTACATAATTCATCTCTCAGTCTCTTTGGTGTTCTTTCACTTTCATGTTCCCACTCTGACTACATGTCCATACCATCTCACTCTTGCGTCCTCTACTATCTCATGTACTCCCTGTACCTCCACTCTTTCCCAGATAACTTCATTCTTTATCCTGTTTCTCCTCATGACAGCTAACGTGTTTCTCACAAACTTCATTCCCATGGCTTCCACTTTAATTGGTTCTCTTACATTTAATGCTGCGTATGTATCTTTGTGTAGTATGGGATAGTTGCTAAACAAGTCTTACCATCTGTGTTGAAATACAAGTGACTCTTAAAATGAACTTTACATTTTTAATATTAATTAAGTTTGAATTAATTCAATATGGTTTTTGTTTTAGGGAGATTTTGGTGGTCCTTTAATCGTGAGAATGGGTGAGAATGTCAAACAAATAGGAACTGCTTCCTGGGGTGACTTCGCAGAGAAAGATACGTTTACATGTTTCTACGCTGATATATCTCAATACCGCCTTTGGATCCACCAGAAAACTCAAATATAACTTATCATTTATTATATCATCTCTCAAAACTATTTTACAAATGGAACATTCGATAAGTAAAACTTGAAACAGTTTGAATGTTTTTTTAATTATATGTCATTGAGATGCTTGTAACGCTTTCAGTGGTAAGCTATTTAAATTGAGAAATTTGTAATAAAATAAATTTAATATTTTAATAATTTTTTATACTATACTATGATAATAATTTAAGCCAAAGCAACTAACTGAACCATACGGTAAACATAATTTAAAAATATTTGCGTTCATATTTAAAACTTATTTACATTATATGATATATTATTGCCTGCTTGTAAGTATGAATAAATAAACAAATATAAAGTTTAAGCATGAGAGGAAAACTGAAGAGATTTTAATAAATCTATATCCAATGATTTAATGTAATATTTATTTAAAGGTAGTAAAATTCCTTATATCTTAGTTAAGAATCATGTGTGTATTAAAACTAAGAGTATTTTAATGTATAGCCAAATACATATATATGAAAATTGATGACATTGAATAATTCCAATCATCAATATTTTACAGTTAGTAAAATGTGCATTCAGTAACCAATATTTATAATATTGTGTTGGCTGAGTTAAATCAATACAAAGTTATGTATTCCTCATGCACATCAGAGTAGTCCAGTACTAAAATAAGAAAGATTATATTAAAGGAAGTGTAAAACTTTAATGTGGTTTTAAACCTAAGACAAAAGGCCCTTTTTAATTGAAAGGCCTTTTTTCTATTTAGATTTTATGAGCCATTTTCGATGAAACTCCTATTTAATGCCCAAATCTCACGAAATTGACTGTGACTTGAGAGGATGAGGTTAAAATACCTTCTATTTCGACTGATATTTCCTGAATTTTTCACTCCATTTACGCGCCAAATCTATTGATTTAAAAAAAATTGTCTTTCCTCAACCTTTTCATTCTGATTACCTTGTCATTATTTTAATGTTTGCTATGATTAGCCTGAATGGCAAGTAAATCACGTAGCAGAGAAACATATTACCATCATGAATATTGTTTGTTAATGGTTGCTGTATAATTTTTATTTACTAAAGAAACACGTTGTATCTACAAAACCTTACAAATTATAAAAACAGATAAATTATCTTTCGATTTCAATTTGATATATTTTTTTGGTAATCAATTATTTTTAACAAATGAATATGATACACAATAAAAAATACATTATACTCAAAGAGAGTAGCCATTGTTCACTTGGTTTAAACGTCAGTCTCGTAGATAATTTCACCAAAGATCCACATCCTCAGGTTTTCCTAACAACTTAAGCCAAGTTTCAGCTTTTACTAGGTTTCTTGGTTTAGGAGTTCTCACATCTCACACACAAGCTACAGTTCTGTTTATAATAGTATTGAAATGAAACCATGACAATTAATTTGTACTGGAAATAATGTCTTAGAGCTTAAACAGAGCCTCAATTAATTTATTTGTATTATCTAAGGGGCAGGGTATTGATACTAAAATATACAAACATCAGTGATGTTTATTTTAATGCCACTCAGTTTATATTTTAATTAGGGCAGCTTACTCAGTTTAACAAACCGTTAAAGGTAGATTATTGGTAACTGCACCAGCATTCTGCTCTAGAATGTATGTATACACAACAGTGAAATAATCACTATGAAAAACAGTTTCTAAAGTACCCGGACAGCATTCGAACTAAATTCCTTACCGTCCATCTCAGAGCTGGGGTTTTCATTTGAACACACTTGCACTAAGGTAACTGTGTTAATAACAGACACATTTATATAATTATTTATTCGGAAAAAGGAATATTTGTATTTGTAAACATTTCTGAAAATGAATTTGCCTATGTTACTATAAAATAATGTGGTTGCATCAGTGTAGTTATTAGAATAGTTCCTAGACTTTTCATTAGTTGGAATGGTGTCTGTTTTTTGATATAATCATTTCGAATTTGATTTTGTATAAGTGGAAAAACCAAGAACCCTGGTATGTATAGTTAATATTGGATCACAATGTTGTCTGTGTCTAAGAAATACGTACAACGTTCAAATAAAACTATTTGAAAATAAAATCTCATAATATATTGTATCACACGCAACCAGCACAAACAAATTAAGGCATCAGTCTCGTTTGGTCTGGTCTGGTCTGGTCTGTATGGACGGGAAGGTTGGGGTTCATAGTAAAACTGTAGGTATTATTGAGGATATTTATTCCTGGATAGTTTCCTTACTTTTCTTTCAATCGAATGTGGCTACGTTTAATCTAAATTTAACCTTACCTATTATTTTTCCAATAGTGGAAATAAGAGGTATACCTGTAAATGTGGTAAGAATCTGTACACCTAGTATGATTTGTTTGTGCAACACATCCATATAATCTTATAATTAATTATATCTGAAACTGAGCTAAATCAAACTATACGAGGAAACATTTTTATAATATCTACCAGTATTCACCCTAAAAACCGTCCGAGAGTCTAACCTAATTGTAATGAGTTACACACAACTATTTTTTGAAATAAATATTATCTTGTTTAGATTATTATCAAAATAAAAAGCTATAACTTTCAAAAAATGAGATAGTTGAGTGCCAATATAAATCAAAGTTTCCTTTTCACATCGACAAAATAAAACAATCTGACAGGAATTACAATTTGATCAGATTATTCTTAGTTGAGTTTATAAATACATCTTTATTAAATAAATAAATAACAAACTAATTCACACTCGATTTAATTTAACCAAACAAAGGGCTAACTGTTTGATGCCTTATTTAAGCGAGTATAGAATATATGTTTTAAGTTATGGCTCCCAGTTTGTGTTCTTTGCATAATCTAAGCAATTATCACTTATTATCAATTGATGCCGTGGAATTAGTATTGTTGGTTTCTAAAATAGGGTTAGTTTGTGAGTCGTGCTATGATATAATCATTTGACCAAAAATGTCAACTGAATTTTATACCATGATCAAAAATTTGCCTTTCATCAGCTTCGTGAAAATAAGTGGGCTGCAAGATTGGTGCAGTTTGAGGAACCTATTGAATAATTTTTTTGTCAACCGAATTTAATGATTGTATTTACTAATAAAATTATTTGAAAAAAATGAATATAGGTTCAATTTTTATGGATGTGCGTAACACGTTTTATCACTTGTCTGTGGCATCCACATACAGGCACTAAAATGACATAAATCAGGAAGATAAAATTGAAAATATGTGTACCCACATTTTCATTTTAGAAGATTGGGTGAACATTTAAGGGGGAACTTCAGTTCATCTATGAACATAAGAGGAGATAGAATTATATGTATATAATCAAACAAATGGGGGTAATATAATAGACACTTACTAATATGGGCCAATTGATCCTTTCAGTTTTCGTCTGGATAGACAATGTTTACAAACAAAATTTTGAGTACGGAGGCCATTGTCTTTGTTGGGCTCAGGCTGGCGCCCCTAGAAGCAGTGAAGAGAACTAGCATGATAGAAGATGTAGACCAAAAATGTGAATAGGAATCTTTTTGATATTTAAACCTTGTGAGCTTCGAATTTTATGATCTTATGAGTTAGTATCAATATTGATATTTTAAAACTGTTTTTGTTTTTCTATTATTATTTCTTACATCTCCATTTTAATATTATCTGTTTAAATCAATAATTTTGGGAGTTGTATTTTTTTTTGGTAAGAGCTCACCTCTTCAACTCCAGTATGGAGCATTTTTGAATGGTCAACGGGTGAAGTGGGCTGGCCCAATTTTGAGTTTTGGCCGAGGCTCTATTTATTTGGCGTCATTTCAAACATGTCATAAATTCACAGCTGTGAATTTTACCACTAGAGTAAATCTTATAAAATTGGTATTAAAGTTGAAAGTTAGCGTATCAACAGCTAGCTCTGGATCCCATCAAGGACTGGGATTGTTTGTGAGGAGATTTCTCAAATATTAACTCTATTATGAAGATTCTAATTTTTCAATAATTTTATTCAAGATTTTTTCAACATGAGGCCAAATTAATGGAGATATTTATCTATTTTTATCTGAGATGTATCCCTCTTCATTTCAAGCCATTCAAGAATATCTATTGGTGTGAAATATTCTATAAAACTGGAGCTACCATCTTCAAAGCTTATTTTTATACCTACTGATATTAACAAGTTTATATTTTTAATTATTTAATTATTGTCAACTCTATTGTAAAATCTATTGTCATGATTTCACCTATTGTTAAACTTATCATATTTAATTCTTAATTAATTAAGAATATATGTTTTTTTTAAATTTCAATAGGCATATCTTAATTTAAATAACTAGGAACATAATAAATTTTGATGGTATTTTAAAACCAAATTAATTATTTGTATTTGAATTTAATTTTTAATAAGTTTCTTTTAACATTACTTGTTTAACATATAATACAAATTTCATTTTATATAAAACTTTATTTAAAATTTTTACATTTCAAGTATATTTATGTTACCTTAGAACTCCAGCTATCTAAGTTCCACAAGCAGGTGATTTTGTTTAACCTAAGATTGCATGAATGATCTAAGAAATGATCTGAAATATTCTTTTTGTTTATTTTATGTCCACCCTCATGCATTTACCGCATTAATATTGAAGTGTTAATTTATTGTGTTTCCCCTAATTATTGTTGCTGTCCAAATACCGGTACAAATCATATATATATGTCAAGTTACTATGACAACCAGGTAAGCTCAATTAGTTGGTTACTAACATACAAAAACCCAGTATTACGGAGATTGTAAGAGTTTGGTGCAACTGAGCAATAAGTTTGTTTTAATTTGCACCATACCGCCCACACCTCTTTTCATAATTCGAGCTAATATTACTTTATATTTATTTATAGAATGTGAGAGTTTATACGATAGTTTTTAATACTTTTGTAAACTATGTTTATATCACAATACCTATTGGTGAGAGCTATAAAATTCTAACTGGTAGAGTATTAATTAATGGTTTATGCGTTTAGTTGAAGGGTCATTTTCAATTCGTTAGTGTACGTTGAAGCCAAATATATATTTACATCTCCAATCTATTAATTTAAAAAAACAAGCTAGTAAAAAATTATATGCTATGATTCCACAAGTGAGCTATACCGACGGAGCGGCAGATGATATTAGTAATAACAGTGACAACATTTGAGGATAGAGGGTGTCATGTTGTCAGCATGAAATCTCCGTTTTCTAAGCTGGAGATACTACTTATTTATTCAAGTAACTACTCATTTGTCCTCACGAGGCTGGGTTTGACTTTATTCCAGACCCACTTATCCAGAGATAACTTTTGGAAGCACCTGGGATCGAACGCGGCACTTCTGGATCTGTAGCCAAGAACTCTGACCACTGTACCACATATGTGGTCAAGCTAGTTAATACGTCAACCAAACGATTACTAACAATCAATTTGTTTGTTCCGTTATGTATTATTGACCCTAATACGACCGATAAAATATGAAAATTACATATTTACCAAAGTTCGATCAAACCGCAGATCAGTAAAATTGTTATTAGATAATTGAGTTGAACCAAACTTCCTCTCATTAATAATTATAATCATTTAAATTTTTGTTATTATTGCACGTGATAAAAAACTAATTATTAGACTCAAGACTTTGTAAAGTCAGTAACGTTCACTGCTGTCAACAGTACGTCTTAGATGCAACATGATCTGGTTGGCTTTGTTCTCCATCTTGGCCTTGCTGCTTCAAAGTGAGTCCTACATCTTTATGTAACAAAGTCTTATAGATCGGTTAGATTGCCCTTATTGGTCTGTATTTGTACTATATTCTATATCTATATAGCTAGAATGGTTACCTACTGGGGTCAATGAGCACGGGCTCAATTCCCAACAAGGCCAAAAAATATTATTGGTGAACTTGTGTTTTTCTTTTTCACAGTCGTGAATCTACTACTGGGACAATGGATGATGTCCATTATTAATCATGATTTCCACTCCAAAAAAAAGATACATTAAGTTTTTTCTAAAGATCTTAACACAGGCAAAGGGCCATTGGACCACATTTGTAGTGATTCCCGAATTAGTTGTACACTCCATTTCACTGAAAGGAAGCAATCTTACCTTGACTGATTACACTATGGTTCTACCTTATATGTTACACCATAGCAGAATCCTGCAAGGTAGGATTGTTACCTCTCAGGGTAAACTTAGTGTACCTCACATGTGTTTCTCACCTCGTGAAAGGCTTTTCTGAGCCCTAAACTCTCTCAAAACATAATGGGCAACGTTTAAATAGATTTGTACCTTCAGTAACTTGCCTACAGCATGAGTCAAACTAACATATTCATTTATACATATAATGTATATATATATGTATACCTGTTCATGCCTTTAAGAAACTTAAAGAAAATAACATATCTGATTGTGACAATGGTGAAGCATGCTGGTAGCTAGTATTACCACTGGTAACAATATTACGAATTTAACAGAAAGTTTCTTGCACTTAACCAAAATTGATAATTAAATGTGTTAGATTTACTGCAAACAAATGATATACATTCAAAAAATTATATTTAACAAGAAATATAGCTATGCACAAATATTAAGACTTAACATTAAATGCAATAATCACTTTTTTTAGCATCGCGTTTGGGTTATACTCCTTATGTCCTAAATACGTTAATTATTTTAGGGATTAGGAAGTATATATTTCTAGGAAATGTACTCGCATTTGCTTGGAGGCAGAGGGTAAAACAATTTTGAAAAAACTCTCAGTACACCCCACCGAGATTAGAACTTTGATCTCCCCGTTATCGGCAGTCTAGTCTACTGCGAGGGTAGCGCGTTAGACCACCAGGTCATCGAAGCGGGTAATAGACATATTGTAAGAGCGTGTGTGATAAGAACTACTTTAGAGTTAAGCTCAAAATGAATTTAAGCACACACTCATCAGGAAGTATCAGTAGTAACAGTTGGAAATGATATTTTTTTTTGGTAAGCTGTTGATAGTTACTTCATACCCTGATAGTACTCTGAACACCCGCTTGTCAATTTCAAAGTGGAACCAATAGGGTAAAGCGTTCCCATGAAAATTACTGCATACACAACCTGTTGTCAACTCTGGACTAATCATGTGCAGTAAGTATCTCATCGGTCTAGTTTCTGTCTACATTTCTTTGGAGAGTGTTTACTGCATGACTGACTGAGTCACTGTGCAACATTAAACCATTTCCTTCATTGCAATTTACTTTGTAGGTACAGTTAAATTTTAACAGGAAAAGCCAACTAGACCTTTTACTATATATTATACTTTCACATACACATACACCAGCTCATGTGATCTAAAGCTGTCAATTTTAATAGATATTTTCCCTAATTATAAAATAGCACTAATAAAATATTTGAGTTATTTCAATATAGACCCCAAAAATAAGTCTGCATATTATAAAATGAACCCTTTTTTTTTTTATCAAAATTTGACTTTATACGACAACATCTTCAAAAGTATCACATCTCGTCACTGGATTGTATAGTTATCAGCCTTGTATACATTCTACTAAATGTACCTTCCATTTGTCTACGGCTAAACAATCTTTCAGGAAAGAGATCTGCTGGAGAAAAATATCCTCATGGTATATAAATATAGAATATTACGTTTTGCACTATCAGAAAAGGTTCTTCGACCCGCGGTTCGACTATGTGTTCAGAAGCTTTTGTGCTGGGGGTGAGTGGGTGTGGGAGAAGAGTTGTTGGGAGGGAGAAGGGGGAGAACGGGAAATAAGGCTCGTACTTTTACACTTTTAATAAGTTAACCTGATAGTTCAAGAGAATTGTTATATCTACTTTCACGTTTTCATAACTCAGGTCATGTGACCTTCATCTTTTACTTTTGATTGATATTATCAATAAAGATAATAGTAATTAATAATATACTAAAAGTTATTAATGTTAAAGTGAAATCTATGTTTGTATTTACTAAAATATTCTACAAATATCCATTCATAAGAAAATCAAGGTATATCTTTGGAAACCATACTAACATTATATGAACCTGTGCTAATGGCAGAGCACTATTATTGGGAGAACTTCGACCATCCAAAAAAATCAAACTTCACTGTTGAAATACAATCAATTTTTGAATCATGTATTGGTGGTCTTGTGGATTAAGGGATTAATCTCACTATACAATGGGCTTCTAGTGACTGGGATGTTGAGGTTCAAATCCTGGCCATGTGCAGAGGTTGTGATATTTTAGTTGTGATTCAACACTATAGTTTTACCATTATCTTCTTTTACTAAATTAGGTGCACTTTATCTAAAACCACCTTTCTTAGCCATAATTATCAGATTACAATTTTAATGTTATTTGAGTAAGAAATAAGTAAGAAATAAGTATTAAATAAATTTAATGATTACGATAATATTATCTGATAAGAAAACTAAATTAATCTTTTTTTATTTTGGAAACATTAACTTTTGAAAAGAAGTTTTATGTTACCGTGAACTAATTTTCAAAGAACAATACTTATAAATAGCGTGGTATATGACTATTTTAACAATCTTTATTTAAAATAACTAACCTTGATATTAGAGACAAACATTTTTTAACAAAAGTACCCATAAAAAATCACAAAAAAGCATCATAATGTAAATTATGATTTGTATTGATAAATATTCAAATCTAAATCAAAACCATAAAAAAAGACATAATATTTTACAATTTTCTTGGTAGGCAATGAGATGAAGTAAAACTAAACAAATATTTCAGGAAGTAAAATAAAAGAATTAAGTAAATCTATATTTTAAATTTTAACAAATTATGACTAATCCTTAAAGATGAGTAAAGACATGAACTAGGTTTAAAAACCAATCAATTTTAAAATATTTTATTCATAGATTAAACTAAGCTCTGTACTAATTAACGCTGAATGTTATATTCCCTACAAGACATCACCATGTCTCCATAGCTTTTAAAAATCTCATCGTCTTACATTGTATTAAAAAATATATATAAATGCTGATTAATCTCAAGAATTGATATTGCTAATTTGTAGACCATATTCTTCTAGGGTTCAAATTTTATACTTCAAGGTGTTAAACATACACAGGTCTGAACTACAATTTTAGAGCTTATACAAGTTTTCTTAGGTTAAACCAGTTAATTGAACTGTTTTAAATAAAACTAATCTCTTCTTAAATGGTTGATGAGCTTACTCACCAAAATAAAACTTTTGAAAACCATATTTAATAATCGTTTCATCCATATCCGTAATGATTCTCTATGTTTAATAGTAGTTTTAACACTACAAAGTTTCGAATGTATGCCACATCGGAGCTTCATACGTTCACTTGAGCCATCAACGGTTAAACATGATGCTAATAGTCTGGAATTAAGGATTTATATATGTTTATTTACTTCAAAATTTAAAAATACGCTAGTGTTGTGTATGTGTATGTGTATGTATTCCAGGGAGTCAATGTTTTCAACATCACAACGCATTCAGGGAAAGACCTGCCACTAATGAAGTTGTGGCTAAGATTCTTGGTGGAGAGAAGGCGGACTTGGGAGATTACCCTTTCCTTGTAAGTAGTATTTTATAATAATATGGTAAATAAGTTAATGTAATATGAGACTAACATTTTCCTTAACTGTGTCTTTTTAGCGACGCAATACATACGCTGCCCAGTACGCAATACTTTGGGGAAGGTGTGGGGGGAAATAATGCGTTCCCCACCGCGAAGTTATGTTTCCCTAGACAGATGTGAAGCGCTACATCGTATTTTATTGTCTTTTAGGTGTACGTAGATCTTGATGGTATTTAGCATACTTTTTTTAATGAATGTACCAATTATGAGAAATGTGTTAGAGTTAATTCTGTCACTTTTTAATGTGGTCCTTATTCCGTGGATCACTTATCTTCTATAGAATATCATGTTCAAAAAGCAAATCTATAACTTCACCATCAGTGAAAGAAAAGTGTGACTGAGTACTTTGCTGTTTCTTAGTCCCATTTCAAACAAATTGACTATACAACATGTGACCACAATATACGCACCAAAACGTCTTAGTGTCCTGCGCAGGTCCTACTTGACTGCTATAAAAGCAGTCAGGATGTCACGTCATATGCATCCCGTTAATGCACTACGCATCGCGTTGTCAAGGAAACCACTAGTATGTGATCTATATAATTTACCCTCTCGGCGTATTGCGTACTCCACCACGCCCGCATTGTGTTGCTAGAAAAACACATCTTTAGAGGAGGCTTGTAACCTTCCAAGAAGGTGAAAGGTCAATAGTGTCCCCTCGTTAGTGTAACCACTGTTCTTCACCATCATACTGTAGACCTTGTTCTGTTAATAGACTTTGAAGGACCTCAACATTTGGTTATCCCAGAGCATTTCCTCGTTAAAAGTGGCTGTGTCAATTATTTTTATAAAACTTACCACGTCTTTCAAAACCCCATACCCTTCAACTATCATTAGATGGTGTATCAAGATCTATGGTTGTAAACTAATTGTCTAATTTGGTGGGCAGAGTGTGTTATATAATATTACGTGATGTTTGACCTTATAATGTATACACCTACTCGCTCAGTTAGATTTGTATATACTAATTGCCGGGATAAAAACCCTATTTATGTAATCGGCAAGTTTCCCTAGATACAATGTCTTAAAAATACAGAACGTTGGTTTTACCAGATTAAAATGTTTAAGTACAACATACAATATGAAAGAATAGTATTTTAACATTGAAAATGAAAGTTTTATCAATTATCATAAACTGGAAGGATAGATTGAGCAGCCTCATTCATGAATGATTTGCTCATGTTTAATATCAATCTGTCTTAGATCTTTATTGATTATCAACACATTCATTTACTTGCATTTATTTCTCATATTTAAACAAGCCCATTTGATATCTTAAACATATTCTATATATTATCTGTATTTTAAACTTGTCATAGTATGAATGGTTAGGTTGTGGTATATTGTAATAGATTCAAATATATTTCATCCACACCGTTTCATTAACTAAAGACCCTTATTCTCGTTTCCTATCTCCCAGACACGTTTTAGACATGTTCAGATCTTTAAGTGAACGTTAGAAAACCTCCACCAGGTTCAAGGGTTGGGCGAGATATCGGAGGAAGGCGGTAGTCCCGCAGCGTCATTTCAAATTAATACGTCCCGACACGTCTAACACCCTTGGAGGTCCGGATAAGAGTGTGATCGTGATGTCTTGAGCCTTACGAGGAGAACAGGTTGTTGAAAGTATTAAAACAAGTTATTTATTAGTGTGGAAAAGTTTTTTACAGACAAATATTGAATTGGTAGGGATACAAAGAGGAAACATTTTTTATTAAATTTAAGGAGATGACTCAATAGGTAATGTTTAAACAATTTCAGTAGGTGTATGGAAAAATCGTCCTACCATAATAAAGAGGGTTTACTGTTATGAGGTATATATGGGGGATCCACCATCTTGAATTTCCATTTCCGACCTTACATTATAAGGACGACCATCTTGAATTTTCATCTTGTTAAGACATGTTCAAACATGTTCAGCAATAGTTTGTAAATGGCGCACTTTGGACACGCTAACTAGGATTGATGACCATCTTGAATTTTAGGTCGATAGGTCCTGACGGGCTTAGACATGATCGGTCATATCCAGCGTGATTAGACAAGATCAGGCAAGATTGATTTTGATTGGCTATGATTAGTAATGATCGGATTTGATTGGTCTCAAACCAGTTCAAACATGTTTAAATGTGGAGGTGTTTGCATAAAAAATAATGCTCGTAGTATCATAACATGATATTATGTCAAAGTGCTGATGTGTAAATGAGAGAAAGGGAAGAAAAATAAAATAAAATGCACAAGGAAATGATGTTCATCAGATGTGTTAAAACCAGTTCAGTAGTAGTTTGAAAATGACGCCCTACCACCAAAACAATGGGGGGTATTTATCGGTATGGGTGCAAGTTGTCGGCTGGGGGATTCACTATTTTGGATTTACACATCACGCTCTAAGATAAAGGAGAAACCACCTCAAATTTACAACGTTTTCTTACTTGTCCAGACATTTTTAGACTTGTTCAGACATGTTCATAAATAAATAATTCACTTGTCAATCAATTAATAAATCAATTTCAATCAAAAAAATTAATAAATCTTGTAAATACTTATTGAATCCTGTCGAGACCAGTCGGAACATGTTTAAAATTAAAAATGGCCACCAAAATTTAAAAGACCACCTCACACACGCAAGCGTGCCTCATCAATTTTGCCGAATTAGCTTTTCTACCCTTCTACCTTACCAACTTTTTAATTATCTGTTTGATGACATACTAAACATACAATCCAAATACCCGCCTCGATGGCGCCAGTCGTGTTGAGCTAGACCACCGAGGACGGGGAGATCGAGGTTCAATCTCGGTCGGGTGAACTGGTGGGGTTTTTCTTAAATGGTTTTCCACTCTCTCTCCACGCAAATGTGGGTTCAATTCCTCTAAAATTCAACCTTCCCAATTCATAATCTATTAGTGTAATTAGTACTTAAGCGTATAACCCAAACGGGTAGTAGGATGCGGTGCTAAATAAATAAAAAATAAATAAAAAATATACAATCCAAATATATATTCGTAATCAGATATTAAAACATTTTGGTAAAATTCTCATAGTAAAGAATCTCAAATGAAAGGGACCAGTTAAAGCTTTGACCATAATACTAGAGTATTGAAATATCTGGTCTATTGAAGACCCAACGTTTGTGTATCATTCAACCACAGAGCGCTTTAGGCAATGAGCGATTGTGAGAAGGGAACTGTTATCGATATTATTCCACATCATTAAATGATAATGTTTCTTGTGGTAACGTCATTAGGAGAAATTAAACAAAAGATTAGACTTAATTAATTGGGGTGTCTCAATTACAAATTGTTAAATTAAGGTTACTGGAATTGTTTTCCTTAAAAAAAATATTTGAAATAACTCCAAACTAAACTAAATAACAATGCATTTTCTTATAGATTTTTACAAATCGGAACATTTCATCTCTCATCCTACATCCTCCAACTTAAACTTAAGGTTTCGATGTTGACTTTTTTTCTGTGTAGTACACTCATTTTACCCTGAAAGGTAGAAGTATTACCTTGACATATTACACTATGGTCCTAGCTTATAAGCTACACCATAGCGGAACCACGCAAGGTTGGTTTTCTACTTTACAGTGTAGATGAATTAATGTTCACTTGGCACTGGAATTATTTTATTTAGCACCATGTTTTACTACCTGTTCAGGTTATATGCATATGCACTAGTTAAGCTAATGTTTTAAGAATTAAGAAGGAAAACTTAGAGGAAGTGAGCATTATTTGCGTAGAGGGATGGTGGAAAGCTATTTTTTTTAAATCAAGCTTCAGTACATCCGACCCGGACACAAACCCCGATTTCCCTGTCATCGGCAATCTATTTCATGTCTATTGCGAGAGTGATGCCCTTGTCGATGTGGCCACCTAAACAGTTAATCTGAAACTATTGATAACTTGAACTAAGGGAATGGGATGAGATGAGTAGCTAAGATAAAATATTCTTGTGTAAACAGGAGAAGAGGATGGGAACGTTCAGGATGAAAACCACACGGTGAAAACCATGTAGTGAAAACCACATAGTGAAAACCAAGTAGTGAAAACCACGCGGTGAAAACCACATAGTGAAAACTACATAGTGAAAACCACATAGTGAAAACCACGTAGTGAAAACCAAGTAGTGAAAGTCACATAGTGAAAACCACGTAGGGAAAACCACGAGGGGAAAACCACGTAGGGAAAACCACGTAGTGAAAACCAAGTAGTGAAAGTCACATAGTGAAAACCACGAGGGGAAAACCACGTAGGGAAAACCACGTAGTGAAAACCACGCGGTGAAAACCACGCAGTGAAAACCACATAGTGAAAACTACATAGTGAAAACTACATAGTGAAAACCACCTTCAGACCATCCCAACGGGATTCGAGTCTTAGTCTCTCCGTCAACAAGAACAGGTTGTATTGTGTCTAACTCCTCCGATTCATCAGATCATACTGAGGAAAGGTAAGAATTAAATCAGGTCTTTGTGCAGATAGGGTGGCTTTTCACGTGATTATTTCATTATATTCCCTATTTCTTATTTTTCTTATTTCTGTATTTAAGGTGGGATAGAAGGGATTGCGAGAAAAGGCCAGTGTTCTTTCAGTTTTTATGGCAAAACTATTTTTGGTCAAAATAATTAAATTATTGCTTCAATACAAATATAAAAATTTTTTTTTCACATAATGACTTCAAAATTTCTTGATTATCATTCAAGGGTGTCTTGGAATTTAAAGACATATTTTTTTCCCTTCTTCATTTAAAAGTTTATTAGATAATGCCACCATGCACATGACAGATATTCAAGAACTGTTAATATCCGCACGTGAAGAAAATTAAACTATATGATTGTACTGGAGCAATATTTTATTTATTTTGGTCAAATAAAGTTTTGCCATAAAAATTGCAAAAAAGTCAGCCTTTTCTCGTGTCCCCTTCTATTCCACCTTAAGAGTCACAACGCCATTCCTAAACACCTAGATTTTACTAGCAAAAGACCTAGCAAATAACTTAAGCTAGGGCCGTACGCCTAATACTAACACGCTGCTCTAACGACTAAACACTATACTAAGTGAACAGAAAGATGTTATAGTAGTAAATATCTTTGTCAGTAACGCCAAGTACGTACCTGTGTCTAGAGACAAAACTTTTTGATGGAGTTCGTATCAATTTGATGTTTAGATGTTATATGTTCACTCCTTGAGGATAAAATATATTGTGATGTTATATTTAACTTGAGTTTCCTAAGTGTGTGATTAACGTAGGTTGATATTTATAAAATAGACGTTCTCACTTTATAATAAAACTTAGCCTCAGTCTTATGTTACACACTGGAGAGTATTTTCGTCAAATATTTTATTTATATATTTTAAATATGAGATTAAGATTTAAAGACCAAGCGGTATGGATAGAAATTGACAAAGCTGGATTAGAATACTGTCATATATAAGTGAATAAAACGTAATGAAAAATTGCTTAATAGTGACATATGAAAACAAGGTTCCTAGTAAAATGCTTGGTCCATAAATGGATAGAGGTAATTTTTAGAGAGACAGGCTACATAATGATGAGTTACATATCCTGTACTCATCACTAGAAATTATTGGGGTGTCAAATCTGGCAGGTTACGGTAAGCAGGACATGCATGAATGGGAGAATCTAGAACTATTATCAAGATATCGACTGGCAAACTCATTGGGAAGAGAACATTGGAAGGAATACACAGATGGGAGAATAACATGAGAATGGACCTGAAAGAGATAGGATCTAATGAGGTGGACTTGATAGAAGTAGCTTGTAATGAGATAAACTCGATAGAACCAGCTCAAGATAGAGATATGTTGTAACGAGTTGGAATGGATAGAACTAGCTCAAGATAGGGATATGGTGTACTGAGGTGTAATGGATAAAAATAGCTCATTAAAGGGTAGGGTGTAATGAGTTGGATTGGATAGAATAGGCTCATGGTAGGGATAGGTTATAATGAGGTGGACTGGATAGAACCAGCTAAGATAGAGATAGGATGTAATGAGTTGGACTGTATAGAACGAGGGGACTGAATTGTATCCCCTCGGAAAGGTATCCTTTCCGACAATTTTGTAATAAACTGCTTTTGTGAAAAACTGGAATTGTACCCACCTGAATTATACCCCCCAAAACTGGAATTGTATCCCCTCGGAAAGGTATCCTTTCCGACNGGAATTGTATCCCCTCGGAAAGGTATCCTTTCCGACAGTTTTGTAATAAACTGCTTTTGTGAAAAACTGGAATTGTACCCACCTGAATTATACCCCCCAAAACTGGAATTGTATCTCCTCGGAAAGGTATCCTTTCCGACAGTTTTGTAATAAACTCCTTTTGTGTAAAACTGGAATTGTACCCACCTGAATAATACCCCCAAAAACTGGAATTGTATCCCCTCAGAAAGGTATCCTTTCCGACAGTTTTGTAATAAACTCCTTTTGTGAAAAACTGGAATTGTATC
>CABFWO010007507.1:0-24487 GCA_902155825.1 Timema genevievae | reverse complement strand
CAGACGATACACTTGAGCGTCACGCCTTTATCCTTGGAATGTGCATGTATATGTCCATCCAGTTATATTATAGAGATCAATGGTCTACACTCGATAAACATGGAGCAACTTATAGCAATAGAAACATGGCTCCAAATTAAAAATTGGCGTCTATTGATGTAAGTTTTGATTGGGTTTATCATGTTGATGTCGCAATAAACACGAGTTGGTGTTTGTTGCAAGTATCTGTTTTAAGCGGTAAGTGTCAAAATATAATATAAAACAGACAAACATTCAGTCGCACAAACAAATGTTTCTTATATATTGATGGATGGTTTCAGTTGATTATTGTACGTGGTACGTATTTTAGTTAAAAAGTTTGTACCAGTTCAACCACATGTCGTTTGATAAAGTTCAGAGAATTTAATTCAATTTATTGATCATTACAAACAGCATATGATGTGTTTTTGGAACCCTATATATATAAGTGTAGGGAGGCAAAAAAAAAAGATGCTCGTAATACCGTATGTACATCAATAGGATATCAGAATAAACAAGAGGTATAAATATACAAATGAGAATTTTAGTGATGAAGTTTTACAGAAAAGGAAAATATCAATATAATATGAAAAAATCTGGTGCTAGTGCTTAGTTTATTTTCAAGCAATTCGCGTACAATTACTTGTTGTTTCTCATGCAAGGAAGGAGGAGCTGAAAATATGATTACGGTAATAAAATTTATTAGTAGTAAGTTATAGTATTATTTTGTAAGCAATAAATCAATGTAATTGATGGTAGAGAGTGTATAAAAAGAACATCACAGCATTCTTGTCTGATTTTGTTTTGTTTCGAAAGATGAGTTTTGAGCTACTTGAGTAAAATAGATCAAATTTTCTTTTTCTTGTGCGATATCTGCACACCATGAGCCACTTATCTTCTGAACTGAGTCATATATACTCGGTCCATTTTAGGATTTCTGGGAGGTTTCATTGTCCCTAAGAAAGTTGTGCATGTAGATGGAGGCCGTAACAACTTTTTTACCTGTCTTTGGTTCTAAAAGTAATGGTGTTCTTAATACCCTAAATTTTGCTGGTAAAATTCCTAAGGCCTGATCTGATATTATCCTTGCTTTGTTATAGTTATGTGTCAAGTACGTAGTAGAAACTCGATGGAGTACAAGGGGAGAAGCTGTGAATATATATATATATATATTCGAAAATCTGAAGTGCTTTAGAACAGTTAGCTTGTGATAAAGAAATTACCAGGTCAGATGCTGGCGTGCTTTTTGGTGCGTGACCATCGTTTCCCTTTCTGAGCTTTCTTGCCCTGTGGGAATCCCTCCTTCTAGGAATTAACAACACACAAGTGTACCTCCAAACAAAAGAATTAAACGTATAACAATTTGATATAAAATTTGAGGCTTTAAAAGAATTACCAACTGAAAATAGGGACGAACTAGTTAACAATTCAATAGCCTGTGCCAAATAAATTTGTAAATATCTTGGGATATTCATGGAGCGTCAACGTCGATGTAGAAAGAAAAAACTAATGGCTGGTGAATAATCACGAGATGCTGAATTGTCGTACGAAACTGAATTAATAAGAGAAATATTTTCTTCGCTGTACAGAGTGATCCAATAAATTACTCTCAGATTTCAACAGCTTCATGTTTTTGCTGAGAAATATTTATTTCTCATTCCATCGAATCTTTTGAGTGACAAATACGAGTATCAACTAAACAATGACTACCAGTACGATGCCATTTATAAGGAAGAGTTCCTCGTTGAGAGAAAAATACTTTAGAGTTTATATTGTTGCTGCTGCTACGCAAGACTAAACAGAGACGTGGAAGGAAAATCCCGTTGAACTTTTGCAGTTTATCCAAAAATACAGTCTTGGGAACTCTATTCCAAATATTGTAATACTTCTACGAACTTTCCTAACAATTTCTGTTAGTTTTGATGCCTATGAACTGAGTTTTTCTGAATTAAAATTGATCAAGAATTACTTAAGATATACAATAAGTACCTTACTGTTAAGAAATCTTGCCGTACTTTTTATATAACAGACAAAATATACTTCAATAATATCATCGACAATTTTTCTAACAAAAAAGCAAGAAAAACAACATGGTAGAATGTTGTGATTAAATTATTCACCTCATAAATAAACAAGGTATTTTATTTCCGCCCCCCCCCCCCCATGCGTCATTTTGACTTTTGTCGAAGTATGTTGTATATTGAGAGGAGTGTTAAACTCAGGGACCGCCCCGGGTGGCACCAACTCTAGCTACGCCCCTGTTTATGCCTGTTCAAATTTCACTTGAATAAACGTTTACATTTGTAAAATGTCTTTAAATATCTAAAATAAAGAAACGTGATAAATATAAACTCTGCTTTAGCATTAATGCTTCAATTCAAATTTTATTCAGCTCACTCTACAGAATCTGTGGAACTGTTATGCCATTCCCAAATTTCCCGCGCTTAATTTATTTACAAATTATTTTCCCAGCATGCTAAAGTGAAGAAAAATGGCGTGCAACTGAATGTATAGTATTTGTGTATTGAATCGCGTTTCATCTTAATATCTCAATGGCGTTTTCGCGGTGATGTTTATGTATAATATATAACTTATCCTCGTAATTAATTGTACATAGATTAGTTTTGTTTGTATAATCGTTTCTTGCCCGCGGTCGATAAGCTTTGTTCGTAGACATTTTGGATTTTCTGTGTCTTGGTGTCGGTGTAGTCTCTTTCTGCGTACAAACAAGGATCAATGAAATAAAGTTACGGAAATATCTTAGCGGTAAGTCTTGATGCACTTTTACCTGATTGTAACTTTCTTATGTTTACGCCATTGGTGTAATGGTTATTATTTTCTTGAGTATTGGTTTGCTGTCATAGCGTGCTGCCATTGTTTTCAGTGTCAATTTTTTCAAATGTCATCTAAAGCTTTCCTTTGTTTTTCATATATAAAACAGTTCATTGCACTGAAGTTTTGAATTATAACTGTTGACGTATCTTGTCTATTTTAATTTCAGTTTTGGAATAAATGAAGTGGTTAGGAAGTGATCAAAGCGGTATGCTGAGCCACACAAATGGGCATGTGTCATCGCCACAAATTATGAGACAACAGGTTAGTCTTCTTTTGTTAGAGTGATGGGTAAACTCTCTACAATTGAGTCGTCATTGGGATAGAACACATTTACTAGTTATCTCTATTTGATAATATTTAGATGGTAGTGGCGCACATCCTTTTGTGTATAGTTAAACTAAAAAAAACCCAACTAACACTGCTTGATACATTTTAATTCTTAGTTTGGTATCGAGGTCGTTCAGAGGATACTACTGGGAACATTATTTTGTTTCTTTGTCCAGCAACTTGCATATTTTAAAACACACAACCACAACTAGGTAGGTTTATTGATTACAATTTTAAAAGGCCTATTATTTATCTTGGTTTCTGGTATTCATTGGTATAGTAGCTAACATTACGAAGAAGGGTAGGCATAAATATTAGTTAAAATAGTCTTTACCTATTATAACTTGTATTAGCTCTATCCGAAGTAATATGTTAATCACTGATTTTTGTTCACATGGCTTACATGGTTCACATGGCGTGTAAGTTAATTATATTTATAGGCCTAATATAATGACTCACTAAACACGATATCAGCTAGTTTCCTTCCATTTTAAACCTTAGATAGAAAATAAATATTGTTTAAATAATTTAAAAGAGCACACCACACAAAACATTGTCCTCAGAGTTATGGTAAAGTTAAAAATAATTAACAATTATTAGAAAGGGCCAACGTGCCCAAATGGGGAGCCAAAAGATTTCTCATAAAAACGCTATGATTTAAAAAAAGATTACCAGTAACTTAACTTTATTGTTGTTAATGTTTGTGAAATAGTTCTTACTGAAGTTCTATGTGGGAAAATGTTTTTTAATTCAGGTCTTAGGGCAGGTATTTCATGCCTGACTAAATTTCATAGACCCTTCTTGATACTAAACCCTTGACAAAAGTTAAAATTGCAACATTGTAAAGTATAATAAATCAAAACTGTTCACAAAATATTTCACATAAATTATAATAAACTAGCATTTAGAAGTGAAGATATTTAGCTTAGGATTATTTACAATATCGGCATGTTTGTTTGTATGTATATCATCACGAGTAATACCAATTTAGTAATATGTTAACTCTGTACCGGAATATCTAAACACCAAACAATTGACAACTCTGTTGAGACTAGCATCTTCTCGAGGTTACTACTGGTACCCCTTAAGTAGGGATAGAGGGGTGGGAAGATGAAAGGAGTGATGCCAACTAGAGAGAAAAAAAAGTTTGATACAAAGTAAGGCTAGTCTCAATAGTGAAAGGGAAATAAATAATCTCTTTTCTGTCTAAGAAGAATTTATCTAAGTGTTATTACTTTAAGTTTTTTAAACTTACGATATTATTTAAACGTTTGGTATTTATTTTTACTAACTGTCCAATTTAAGGTTTGGGGAGCCCAATCTTACATCACGTTATTCTATTCGTAAGGGCTTAATATAAGGTTAAATGATAAGTGATTTTACAAGGTTTGGTTAGCGCTAATGTCCACGTAAAAGTGCTCGTAAAGTTAACCCGAGATCCTCCTTCCGGTTAGCAAAGATAATGTTCATATTAACAACGTTAAACACTCCACCATATTGGTTTCAAGGCAATTGTTATTATTAAAGTGAGGTTACGTTTATATATCTTATGAAATGGGTGGTTTATTGTTTGATTACATGATGACTTTGAAAATGCGTCACAAGTTCAAAGGAACCAAAGACAGAAACAAGAACACTGAAGAGATACTTGGAACAAAATAATTTCCTGAAATTTTATAATGAAGATAAAAATAAAGTCTTAGAAATTCTTGAAGTGATTGAACACCAATTTGGATTGTTTATTTTAAATTGTTTGTATTTATCAATTAATTCAATTAGCAACATTTCCTCTTCTTTGTTAAAATTTAAACTTCGTGTTTATTATTTTCAATATACATTATAGAAGATAACCTTAAACAGGTGTGATAAATTTGACTTGCTTTGATTGATTTGTTTTCATAACAATTCCATAGACGTTGTAATGACTTGCTTATATTCTATATGGTAAAATGAAGCCAATCAAAAGCTTTGAAACAAATCTAGCGCTCCGAGAAAGTTAACGATAAGAACTAATGGAAGGCACCTGTTCGTAATTTGATGGGCACATAAAAATAGTATTGTAAAACATAACACTAAGTTTAACCAACGGTTAGACTTTATGAACAGTTAAGTTACGAGTATTTTGACAAGACATTGTAATATTGGCCCTTAGTCTCAAAGTTTCCCTTGACGCTACGCCCCTGCTGATATTTGAAAATTAAAAGACATACTCACCTAAGTCACAGGATCTCTTTCAGCCATATTATGTCGATCTGAGAACTCATGAAGTGAGAAGTAATTAAAATATTTATTATTTTAAACTATCCAAACCTGACAACCTAACTTCCCATGTTTTTAGTGGTACAGTAGTGTGTTAAGATAAACTGAAGTATTTGTTGCAAACATATTTATAGCAATATAGTGTTTTATTTGAGCAAATGATGACAGTTTACATTTTGATGTTATTCATCTGCGTTTTGTAAAGGCTCCCTTGGGACATTTACCCTTGACAGTTTACATTTTGTTGTTATTCATCTGCGTTTTGTAAAGGCTCCCTTGGGACAATAACCCTGAAATATTACATATAAATAACAATAGTAAAATGTTATCAATGTTGACAGAGAGAAAGTAAATACAAAATAGGCCTAATGGTATTTATATGATGCTTTATTTTTTTGTTATTTAGATTGACTTAAGCTTTTTCTATAAAACTCTAGTGGATTAATTTCTCATAGAACTTAAATTCACAGTCCAGGCTAGTAGGCCCCTCCCTATACACTTGACTGGCATCATCTTTTGGTCTTACTTAGGTAGCCTAATTAAGACTTTATTTAGGTAGATAATTTCTTAAAAAATAATATTTCTGCTTATTAATCTTAAATCCATAGAGACTTAAATACCAAATATTGATATTTTTTTTCCAAACAGACAGTCTTCTATTGTTTTAACACCATTGGGGCCCCATTAGACCTGTGTGTCCTTTGCTCATGTTTTTGTAGTATAGGGTGGGGCAATTAAAGCGAATCAATTTTAGGTTGGCAATAGGCCTAATGGTTAACGGTATGAGTGGGCATGGCGAGAAAGGTAGCGATAGATGCTATGTGACCTTGAATTCAGTACACTATAGATAGTTGGTCAGTGCAACAACGCATAGTTTCTGTAGAACAGTTTTTAAAAAGACACTCCAGTGTTCAAGCTCAATGCGCATTTAGACGGAAGTTTGGTGATAAGCGTGGCCAGGGACCAGTGCCATCAAGCAAAACAATTGGTGTGTGGGTAAGGCATTGGCATGCAACTGGATCAGTGCAGAACAAATCGCATACGCTTTTAAAAACAGTCAGAACACCTGGAAACATAGAGCGCATGGAGCAGAGTCAACGTCGTTCAGCACGGCGACACGACCATACACTGCAACTGTCTCGAAGGAGTCTTTCAAGAATTTTGCACCTAGATTTACGATTTCACCCATACAAAATTCAATTAGCGCAAAAACTGAGCTGACGTGACAAGGATTGCAGTGTTGTGAAACTTTATTGGATAAAAATCATAATCTGGAATTTCTAAACACACTTATAATGACTGATGAGGCTAATTTATTTTTGGAAGGTTTTGTGAATAAACTAACTTTACAAGACTGGGCGGCTGAAAATCCACAAGAAATTCACGAAAGACCAGTTTATAGTGAAAAGGTTGTTATGTGTTTGAGACAATGGGTGTCATTGGGCCTTATTTCTTTAAAAATGGTGACGGCCGAGCAACAACAGTGAACTCAGAACGATATGCAGAAATGATAACAAATTTCCTTATTCCTGAGCTAGGTCAGCGTCAGTGTCAACTTGAAAATGTTTGGTTCCAACAAGATGGAGCCACTACCAACACATCTCGTCATAGCATGGAAACACTGCACAGGTTCTTCTCAGGGCGCATAATCTCCCGGTTTGGTGACATTCCATGGTCACCAGATTTGACAGCCCCCGATTTTTTTCTTTGGGGGTATTTGAAAGCGAAGGTGTTTTCTCATAGATGGCAAATTATTGAAGACTTAAAAGGTCAAAATTCGCAAAGAGGTGTATGCCATTTCACCATATCTGCTTTGCAGGGTCGGACACAGCTTTCGCCAACGATTGCATCAGTGCATTGCCAAGAATGGTGCACATTTGGTTGACATTATTTTTAAACAGTAAATGTTAACTTTTGTTTCCAAAACTTTTAAAAAAACCTGTCAACTATTTCATTTAAAATTTTGTGTTTTGGATTGTTATCTATTCCACTATGAAAATAGTTTGGTTTGATTGCTCCACCTTGTATTGATGTAAATCATCAATATATTTTTATTTTTATAGTAAGGTGCAGATTTCAGACCTAATTGCATGGACTGTAAAGGCCTAGGTCTTACTCGTTTTATCCTTATCAATGTGCGTTACGGTACCTTATTAGTTGTAATATTAAATGGAGCAAAACAGAATCACTTTAAATAAATATACGTTTTTGAGTCTAGGATCAGGGACAAATTAATGCATTCACTCACTTTGCTCTTGGAGGCAACTTAATGTGTAATAGTTTTAATAAATATTACTAACTTATTATAGTACTGTTATATTAATAATATACATTAGAGTAGGACTGTGTATCTATTGCATTTTTATACTTGGGCTTTCCTTTGTCATTCCATCGTGACACTTAAATGAGTTAAAATAGTGATTAATCCTGTCCACCACACCTGTGATATTTCAACAATGTTCAACATGTTGCTGTTGACAGTTTGACCCGAACAGTGTCCAGCTGTCCCGAACCCAAGACGATGCAATGGTGGGTTATGTTTACCAGCGCCCCCAGTCCCACCCGGGATTCCCCCCATTGTCGCAGCAGCCGCCCCTGCTCGGCAAACTGCAACCCCGTTGGGACGCAGGCACCACGGACGTGAGTTGGAGTCTAAACTACCCAAGCTTGACCCATACTAACATTCAACTGATCCTAACATAGCTTACAGTACGGCATCAAATAATATATTACCTGTTTGATTCACATAACGCTCTAATATTATTTTCAACATTTTACTGTTCATGATACATCCTAGAGATTGATCTCGGTACTCCTGGTATTGAACACGCATGAAGTACCATGAAGACTACATAGCAAGGTTAGATGCAGACTAGTGTGATCTCGGTACTCCTGGTATTGAACACACATGAAGTACCATGAAGACTACATAGCAAGGTTAGATACAGGATAGTGTGATCTCGGTACTCCTGGTATTGAGCACGCATGAAGTACCATGAAGACTACATAGCAAGGTTAGATGCAGACTAGTGTGATCTCGGTACTCCTGGTATTGAGCACGCATGAAGTACCATGAAGACTACATAGCAAGGTTAGATACAGGCTAGTGTGATCTCGGTACTCCTGGTATTGAACACACATGAAGTACCATGAAGACTACATAGCAAGGTTAGATGCAGGCTAGTGTGATCTCGGTACTCCTGGTATTGAACACGCATGAAGTACCATGAAGACTACATAGCAAGGTTAGATACAGGCTAGTGTGATCTCGGTACTCCTGGTATTGAACACGCATGAAGTACCATGAAGACTACATAGTAAGGTTAGATGCAGGCTAGTGTGATCGATTCTGACTCGTGGGTCTGAGTTGGGATCCCTGACTGGTTTTTTTAATCCCCATCTAGAGCAGTGTTTCTCAACATTGCCTCCAGCATACCTTCCAACTTTTATGACTTTCCCGTAAAATGTACGAAACTAGATGTGTGTCACTTTTTACGAACAAATCTTTTTTTTTTACAAATGTTTATATACTTTAGATTTGGTTTTAAATCCTGTGAAGACGTAGCTCGATTATTGTAATGTATAGTGTATCAATGTATAAATAGGGATTTCATGGCCAATGTTAAAGCTGCATGTACGTGTACATCAATATTTGTGTGTCGAAATGAATTTCTTCAGCTAGCTTATATTTGTTTGTCTACGATTTGCAGTCAAGATGGCCGTGTTAAACAGAATTAATATATGATATGATTGAAGTAAACTAAAAAATGTTTTTTGTCCAAGTGTTTTAGTTTTTATCGGTTTATATTTTGTGTGGCATAAATAGTGAAGTGTTTATGAGGTTAGCGTGTTCTCTTGTGATAGTTTGACTTTAAAGTCTACAACCATTTAAAATGGGTACTATTAAAAAAAACTGTATCATAGATTCAGGGATCAGTATAATGTTGATTCTACATTTACTAAGACGTCTCAAAAGGGAGATATATTTGTTTTTTGTATGTTTTGTCGTTGCGATATCAACATAGCACATGGCTAGAGAACGCTTGTAACAGTTCATGTTAAACATGTGAAACACATGACAAATGGGAAATGCCAGGAAGGAAATAACAAGCTGTTTTACTAAATCTGGAAATGCCGACTTGGATGTAATAAGAGCAGAGTGCCTATTCACTTCATTCTTAGTAGAGCATAATATACCCTTAACTGCTGCAGATCACGCAGGCACATTGCTAAGGAAAATGTTCCCTAACTCTGATGTTGCAAAGACATATGGTTGTGCAAGAACTAAAACAGCAGCTATTTCAAGCAAAATGGCTTCTGACACAACATCTGGTATAGTCCATTGTCTACAAAATAGACCATTTGCTGTTGCAACTGATGGTAGTAATGACACAAATGCAAAGCTGTATATCCCATTGTAGTAATATTTTACGATGAAAAGTAATAGAAAATTGTTGCATTGAAAGGTGATTCTACTCGACGGAAAATAGGTAATTTAGTGCTTTCATAGTTTGAACTCAAGAAAATACCAGTTCAGTTGATCATTGTATAGCATAATGCAGCTGTTATGATAGGCCACAAGAATAGTGCTGCAGCTGTATTAAAATAAAAATAAAATGAGCTCATTGTTATTGGTTGCATTTATCATTTAATAAACCTAGCTGTGGAAAAATCTGTTGGTGGTTTGCATATCAAAATAGATGAAATACTTGTGGACATATTTTATTACACGGAATAAAGTGCTAAGAGGAAAGAAAGGTTTTATAAATTCCAAGAGCTTTATAATAAGAAAGCAAAGAATATTCGGAAACATGGATGTTCAAGGTGGCTTTTTCTTGGACGTTGTTTGTCAAAGTTGTTCGAACAGTGGAAACCATTGATTAGTTATTTGAAGGAAAAAGCTGTAAGTCAGAAATCTTCATCATCTGATAGTCTCAGTTCCTACAGAATTCCTAAGGTATAGCCCCCTACAGCAAAAATTGTCCAATCCAAACACTGACGGAGTAAGCCTAAATGTCAAAAATTTGAATGAAAATGAGAGTTAAGCTTGATTCACATTTTCGCCGAAAATAGAAAGCAGAATCTGCTTGAGTAGCATAGCACTTCACTTACTGTATGTTGACCCATGATTCATTGCAACACTAACTTAAAACAGCTGATTATAAACAAAGTTTATTTTCTAACTTGGATAAACTTATTATATCCAAGATCATTCTCCTGATGTATCTTATCTAATAACGCTGTGTTGTGGCACAATCCAATACATTGATACACACGCTTTACATTAACGAGTTATTTCAAATCTCCTCACAAAGGCCAACAAAGCTATCTGCTAGCTTCTGGCTGTAGAGCGCATGCATTGGCAAATGCGCATGCACATTGATTTGATGTAGTTTGTTCTGAGATTTGATTGGTTCTCCTGTGCCAAACATCTCGGGCAGAGCGGATAAACTAAAGATGAGTTTTACCTCAGCAGAACAGCTTGCAAAGATTAGGCAGACATCTTGTGATTGGCTTACAGCTCGTCACATGACCACGTTTCTGTTCTTCTCTAGTTTCTCAGTTAATGTGTGAATCAACTGTAATTATGATTGCACCAATGTCCCTGGTTCCAGCAATAAGAAAATTGCTTTAACAGGTCCTCATGACAAATCCATTCTGAAGAATCAAACTCCTATTATGAATTGTGAAGAAAAGCTGTTCATGTTTCTGTCCTCTGAACTCAACAAGGCATTTTGTGCATTTATTCTTAGTGTCATATCATCATTTGACAAGGTAAATGTAATTCTGCAGTCAGCATCTCCACACATCTGTGTTCTAAGACAACTGTTGCTGGATTTTTTAAGAGGCTTGTTATCAAACTTTGTGAAGCCAAGAACATTTAAAATCAGTTAACTACTTGCACTCGATTATCACTCCATTTAGAATCAGAAAGCAGACACTGATTTAGTTGCGGGGAACCAGACTTCAAACATTGTGAGAACACTGGAAGACAAAGAAAATACCATAATCTTTTCTTATGTTCGGAAGTATTTCGTCTTAGCTTGTGACTACATTGTTAGTAAGTTTTCCTTTCAAAAATAAGGCAATGAAACATGCAAAAGTTGCTGTAGTCAGTGACATTGAAAATGTAAGCTTTTCTTCTGTTTGTTACTTTGAGGAATTGTTTTCTATTATCCTTAACATAAAGGAAGGGGAAACAAGAAATGCAGCTATGGACAAATTGCAAAAGCTGTTCACAACTCTTCATGTTGATGACGTTTCAGCTATTAGTGCAACATAAGCTAGTGATTATGTAAAATAGGCTCAATTAGCCAGTATTCGTGTACTAGATGGAATTGCAAAGTATGATAGGAAATCAAGAATAACATTGTTTATCATTAACATTCCACACAATAATGCAGAGTGCAAACATGTTTTCATCCTGATAAAAAAGAACAGAACACAGTTCGGGTCATCTATGTCAAATGAAACTTTAGAAACTATTTCTGTTCTGAAGTGCAAACAATTTGGTATGTGCTATGAACAAAATTATAGTGCTGATTTTTTAAAAGAAAGCGAAGAAGGCTACAGCTGCTCCTTTAAAATTGCAGTGCTTCACTTAAAATTAGAAGGCAATGAAATATTTATCAATTTTTCAGTAGCTAAATAAGTATTTGTTGATTTATGTTTGTTATTACTGTTTTAGAATTATAAATTATTTAATTGTTGTAATGTTCTGCGCACTATTTTTACTTAAGAGTTATTTATTTTTCCTCTTCCTCAAAAGTTTTCTTGCATAATTCTGATTTCCAAAAGTTAGCATGTATACACCATGCAGCACTCACATACAGCTATATTTCCCAGCAATGCAGTGTGCCCTTAATTTTCACATTTTCTTTATATGATTTTCTCTGTAGGTGTATAAAAGTTAGAGCAAATTTTTTTTTAGATTTCTCTGTGCATAAACCCACACCTATATCTAGTTATAAATTATCTACTGAAATCTATCTATTGAAATATTAAATTTTTAATTATAGCTATATATTTTTTTATTTGAAAAGAAATTTTGGTTTTACTTACAGGCTAAATATGACATCAGTCATGTTATTTTTGCAACATGTCACGAATAAAAATAAATATGCATGAATCATACAGAGACTATACAATATGCAGGGATCATACAAAGGTTACATAATATGAAGGAATCATACAAAGGCTACATAATATGCAGGAATCATACAAAGGCTACATAATATGCAGGAATCATACAAAGGCTACAAAATATGAAGGAATCATACCAAGGCTACATAATATGCAGGAATCATACAAAGGCTACAAAATATGCAGGAATCATACAAAGGCTACAAAATATGCAGGAATCATACAAAGGCTACATAATATGCAGGAATCATACAAAGGCTACAAAATATGAAGGAATCATACCAAGGCTACATAATATGAAGGAATCATACAAAGGTTACATAATATGAAGGAATCATACAAAGGTTACATAATATGAAGGAATCATACAAAGGCTACATAATATGCAGGAATCATACAAAGGCTACATAATATGCAGGAATCATACAAAGGCTACATAATATGCAGGAATCATACAAAGGCTACATAATATACAGGAATCCTACAAAGGCTACAAAATATGAAGGAATCATACCAAGGCTACATAATATGAAGGAATCATACCAAGGCTACATAATATGAAGGAATCATACAAAGGTTACACAATATACAGGAATCATACAAAGCTTCTTTCAGGGTTCTTACTTGTCCTATATTTTCAGCATGTGTCCTGTATTGTCTTGTATTTCCTATATTTTTGAAGTTTGTCCTCTATTTTTTTTTTAGCAAAATATTTATTTCCATCACTTGTATTTAATAGCTTTCTTGGTTATCATCTAGACATGTACTAACATCTTTTGTGAACAAACAATTTTTATAGTTTTAAGCTCATTTTGGTTTCTTATATATTTTTTGCATTGTTGCTTAGTTAATAAATAAAATATTTTAGAGTAGATCACCTCTATGACACTACTCAAGACCCTATACAAAAGTTGATCAGACTTTGAAGGTTTTTAGTTGCACGAACAACGGCTGTTCAGATTTATAAGATTTTATTTCTGCACATGTCAAAAATAAAAATAAAAGTAGCCTAAGTTTCTGGATTGTTTTAAAACTAACATGTCAACGTTTATATGCCATCAAATTTCGAGAGATATGCTTGTGAGAAAAAAATACAAAAAAGATTTCTGGTCAAAAGAACTTTAGAAAAAAAACAAACAAATCTAATGATAGATTTTGTGAAAAATATTTTTGGCCGAAAGATATTCTACGAGAGTGGATTGTAGCAGATAGTGATGAAAGAATTTTGCAAAAGGAAAGTGTCCAATTGCTTTTTGTAATTGAAGATTAGTTTTCTCTTTATTATTTTCACATTGGTTGATCAATGTTTGCGATAAAAAAAACTTCTGCTAGAAATCAGTTACCACCACTCCTATGTCGGTGGCTACTTGTATGTTATAACATTGATTTATCTACTGCCTTAACTTTAAACATTATTTATATACCAAACTAAAAAGGTTTATTTTTTAGTTGGGGATGGTGATCTAGAATTGATACAAGTAAAAGACTGTATTTTCTCAAAACAACAAATCATTAAGAAATTTCTATTAACATCTATACGGCAAATCAAATGATACTATAATCATATCTAGGCCTATTTAATATAATTTGATTTTGTAATTTTCAGACATTTCTCTAGAATCAAAATCCAGACGAAGGACATTTATTTGCACTTGAAAGGTTAGAAAGGTCAAGTAAGAAGGGGGACGATACTCGAAAACCTTACCCATAAATATTTCACTTATTTTTTGAAATATTAAAAAATTTATAGTTTTTTTTGTATCAATACACAAAGATATGGAGAATAGATATAAACTAAAATTATTTTATTTGCATTCGAAAGTATTTGACATCATCACATTAAAAAAGTAACACTATTTGTTTAGTTTTTTTAATGGCACTTGCCACAAAAGTATTAAATTATTCATAGAAGACTGAAACTGCTCACATCCTTACGTATTAAACTCTCTTAATATGACTGCACTACAGCTTGGTAGTAACAATCGATATGTTGCTGCAAGTAATATTATTACAATCATTTAATTAAATAATATTTACAGATGATAGGTGCTATCAATAATTGTCTTGGCACTTAAGTTAAATATAGTATTTGAAAAATGTCTACTTGAAGGCGGGAAACAAACCTGGGACCATTATAAAGATAGAAGTACCAAAGTACTATGTTTAAATCTCATCCCTCTCCCCCCTCTGGGTGGTATTCATGAAAAATATATGTTGGTACCCTTTCTTGTATGGTGTAGCTCATCGGTTTTCAAACTGGGTTACGCGTACTCTCTGGGTACGCGAGCAGCTCTCAAGGGAAGATTGGTAAAATAACAAGGGACCCATGGAAAACCCAAATTGTTGGCAGTTACCATTATCTGGTTATTTCCACCCTCTCTTTTTCCTGTATTTGCTCTTGACTAGAGACCGATTTGTGAGAATTTTCAACCCTCTACTTGACACCTTCTACCTTAGCAGTTTATGATGCCTTTTTCAACAACATATCTCTGAGAAAGTGTTTTTTCTTCCATGGTGTGCCTAAAAAATAAATACCGCGATAGGCTAAATTTGGAGCCGGACCACCACTTGAAAGTTTCAACTGGACAACCAGACAACAAAAAGTTGTGCCAAGCCATGAAGCCACTCCCCTCTCACTGAAAAACTTGGGGATTCATAATATATCAGCTCCAGAATTACAATTTAAAATTTTGATTTGAAAATATTATGTTTAGGTTTACTTTTCTACATGCTTTTTACATTAAAATTTTGTTTTTTTAACTGATCTTAACGATTCTCAATAAGAGATCATGTTAAAGCTATATAACAGTAGGATTCTCTCTAAATAAATTGGTCACATTTGAAATATTTTGACTATGAATATTTTTTCCCAATAGATTAAAAATAGCTCAATAATTTACCATGTGGTCATATTTTTTAAAGTCTCTCATTTGGAATTTTTTTCTATCTCAGGAGGAGGGGGTTTACATTAAACTTTTAGTCATGGCCGAGAGGTACAATCTAAAAAGAGTTTGAGAACGGCTGCTGTAGCTTATGTTGGCCGCTCTTGGTAGTTGCAGAGACGGTAATGGGTATCATGTCTCTTAAATCATTGTCCAATAAAAGAGCGGCTCTATAGGTTGCATTCCACCTTTGAAGTCGTAAAAAATTGTGAAGTACATAAGCCGTGGATACAATGTCCTTTATGTTTGTCTCTTTAATCTCTCTAAGTCCCAAGAAAATTCTCCACTTCATGGCAAGAATTCTGAAGCAGTTTTCCACCACTCTCCTTGCACGAAACAACTTATAGTTGTAATAGTCCTTCCGGTGGTCGAACTTAGGTTGTAAATATGAAAACGGTTTCATCATGTATGGTTTCAACGCAAAGACAGCGTCCCCACTGTTGACCTGTGGTGTCGCATCTCCTTGGCCGGGAAGGTTCTTATCTTTGAGCAAATCAAAAGCTGCATTATCTAAATTCTGCCCCATTGCATATTACTCAAACATTTTTCCATTGCCTAGATTTACTTAGGGTGAAACCCATGCAGACATAAGATTCTACATATCTATGCCATGGTATATTAAAGATAATTAGATTTTTCTTGTTATATTCTAAAACAAACATTAAATCTTTTTGGTTAGCGTATTTAAATACACCCACACTAAAATGTTTTACCACAAAATACGAGGTCATTTCTCCTGTGCGGCTTTGACTTGTATTACTTTTACTCACTTCAACGCAACTGCTAAACGCTCCTATAGAGGGATAGGCCTGCACCAGTTCGTAATCTATTTGGTGATGTATTTTCTAATAGCCTTGATAATTTGGTCAAAGCTGTCGAAGGTCATTCTAAAACATATGTAAAATCTGTTCACATCAATAGTTGTGGAACTAAGGTATAGAATTCCCCTTTATCCACTCTGGTAGTGTTTGTGGGGTGCATCCACACGCTTCTCGTTCTTCCCCTGTGAAAAGTATCAAAGAATACCAATATAGAAATTATAAATAATATATAGAGAAATGATCGAATGGCTATAGCCTACATCTTCATAACAAAAATGAAATATTCATAAAATATACATTTTATGAAATTTTTTTTTATTTCAATACGAGCTTTAAAAGCCTGCCATGCAAAAATAAATCTTCTTTAGAAAATTGTATTCTTTTTACTGAAAACATATAAAATAAAAATTATTTAATAACAAGCAGGATCATGATAAAAGTATAAGAAAAATCAGGGAAAACGGGAATTAGCCGGGAATTTGTAGTGATCGGTAAAAAACGGAAATAAGCCGGGAATTTGGTAAATTACAATAAAAATCTGGGAAAATGTGGTTTTACTCAAAATATGAATAATAATAATCATTAAAACCGTAAATAATAATGTTATTCAAACTGTAGTTTTTTTGTAGCTGTGTGATATATTTTAAAACTTATTATTGTTCATAAAAAAAGATTAATAGAAAAATGAGGGAGAAGGTGGGGGAATTAGAAGGATATGACATACTTTTTAGTCGGGAATTTTAGGAAATGATCAGGGGAAATCAGGGAAAAAGTCAGGAATTTCATTGGTCAAGTTGAGTAGACACCATGAAAATAGTGAATTTCTCGGTGGGTGTAGACGAAATCACTCTCAGCAAATGAACTAAATAGCATATTAAAACAATGCAAACCGATATTGTACTGACTCAGCTTGAGCACATTCACGATCTTCATTTTCAGAGAGTGCAAGAAGGTCATCCTCTGAAGAATCCATTACTGATTTGTTGTTCGGTGCGATCTACTGAATCATTTCAGGAGACTGAAGTACCAACGCGATATACTAGGGGTCGGGATTATCCCACCTGTCGGTATTCCGCGTGGGTGTGTGACGCAGCATTTACCGCAATGTTAATAATTGGATATCGTCCTGGTCAGGAGGGTGACGAAATATTCAAATTTAAAAAAAATCAATCATCACTAAACTGCCCATTTTGAGGTTTAAGTAAAAAAAAAAAGTCATGAGATATTTTCCTTAGACATCTAAATATAAAGTGTGAACAAAATCCATCAAACCATTTCAGATCTGTGGCCAGGGATGGACAGACAAAATTGTAAAATGGGTTCAGACACACAGATTTACAGTAATCTCGAGATTGGAAATTTTCACGATTACTATACTTTTCTGAAAGTTGAAAAATGACACCTGGACACGGGAATTCGAACCCGGGACCTTTGGCTTAGTACGCCAATGCTCTAACCACTGAGCTATCCAGGATTTGTCCCGTGCCCAGGGTCATTCTTCAATCATATTTTAAGGCAGAGTCTATGATGGACTTAGCGGAAATCGTCAGCTACAAGTATGTGATTATATTAATATCATGACACCTGGACACAGGAATCCTGGATAGCACAGTGGTTAGAGCATTGGCGTACTAAGCCAAAGGTCCCGGGTTCGATTCCCGTGTCCAGGTGTTATTTTTCAACTTTCAGAATATGATATCTAGATGGTGTAATCTCACTAATAAGCATAAATAATAGCTCTGGCTATTAATTCTTAATATACTTTTGATATGAGAGAGTAAAAATGTTATCAATGTATTAATTGCAAGAATTCTCATTCAATAAGGAAAGCTGGAAACGAGGTTAATTAAGGAAGTTTGAAAAACATTGTCTGTAAAATGTGTAAAAGTTAGGCAATTTTATAATTGGGTCAGTGCTGCGAACTTGTTCTAGCTGTTGTCTTGTTTTACAGCCTCTTCCAGAACATCTCGTGTTCATGAACAATCACGTGACGGGCCACCCGATGGCAGTATCTGTGCAGCACCACATGTCCAGGAATGGACAGGTAGGACTCCCTTCTCTCTTATAGACTGTGTGTGTGTGTGTGTGTGTGCGCATGTGTGGAGAAGCTAAAATCTCACTATTCTTCTTCACAGTGACCAGGTGGTCTAGGGGTAAGGTGTCGGACCTATGTGCTGGGGGTCCGGGGTTCAATCCTTGGTCCCGGCACAGATTTATCTGATTACCAAACCCTTCCTTCACCTCTGACAAGACGTGTATTAATCACAACTTGTGAATGTGTGGAATGCCAGACCTCCACCGTGGTTCGGATCCCGCGTTAAACTGTAGGTCCTCCATTTCATCTCACAATCACCCTACCATTAAACATTAGTTTGAGTGCGTATAAACCAAACGGGTAGTAAGACGCAGTGCTAGTAATAATAATGATGATGACAATGATAATGAATGGTTAAAATAATAATAATAATTAATGATAATAATTACAACAACAACAACAACTTTATTTTTCACTTTTTTTAAATAAAACACAATTTGGTCAAAATAAATAAAATATTTCTTCGTTGGATACATTAAGTTAAATTTCATGATGCCCATGACATGCTAAATTACAACCCCAGGAAATGGCGAGTTATCCTTACAAGTATTGTATAGTGGGAGTAAGGTTAGTTTAATTGGGCAGTGTTTGCAATGTGACTCGATCTCGCTGATTACTGGACTATTGGATATCATTTCAATAGTGAACACAATGCAAGGTGGAGCAGAACAGAGTATAAAATAAAATGTTAATAACAAGAAATTAATTGTTAAATAAACATGCAAGAATTGAATGTAGAATAATAAATGTATTTGCTGAAGCAATATTTCATTTATTTCAGAATAAAGTTTTTTTTAAATAAAAACTATAGAATTATGGATTAAGTTAAGTCATGTTCCGTTTCACCATATCATAAAGCCAAAAAAAAACTTAAAAAAAATCAATATGCAATAAGAAAATTATGAAAAATTAGGTTTGGGGCTAGCTACTTGGATTGGTGTCCACAGTAAGGGAAAAATAGAAATCCTGGAAAATTCATGGACTTTAAAATGTGGGACATTTAGGGGTACTAGGACATTTTTAATCCAACAGGTAAAATGGTTTACTCACCTATCTAGGCATCCCATTCAAACACTCTCTATCAAAGTTGATCAAAATTTATTTCTAATGCATTTAAAAAACTAATCATTAATTACAAGTTGTATATTTGGATTCTGTTTTACATCCTTATAAATTCCGATAGGGGTTTTCGTTGGGGAAATTTGTTTGTGAGATTTTGTGAACACTATTGATACAATATAGAGCTCTTATCACCTCGGTCTAAATTGATAAATGAAAATTTGCGTTGATATATACACGTTATAAAGGTCTAGTGTAGCTGCGCTGATATTGAGACAAAGAAGGAATGAGAGTCTCAAGGTGACCAGGTGGTTTAACCTGTTGAAGGTCATTGCCTCCAGACAACCACAGCTTGTCCGTGCTTTACATTATACTACTGAGACTTTTTACTAGAGTGTTATTGTTGTTTTATATCTAACACAGGACAGTTACAGGTCACATCACTTGTCGTGTGAATACGCGAAAATAGACCTAGCAACATTTATAACTAATATATTGATCCCATACTGAGTGTATTGTGGTAATCCAAGGCAGAAAAGAAACATTCTTGGCTACAGGCAGTAAAAACTTGGAGAGTCGGGGCATTTAATTAAAATTAAGAAAAAATCTAAATTTCATATATATATATATAGCACTGCTGCTTACTACCCATTCAAGTTATATGCTTCAATAATATTTAAAACACAATATTAATCTAACACTAAAATAAAAGTGAAATATTTTGTTTCTCATTTGTTAACAAAATTTTTTTAACAAGTTTGTTTTTCATATCACATTTTAAAAGCCACTTAATAATACCTAAAACATTAATTACTGAAAAACAACTTATAAATTATTGTAGTTTATTTAGTAACTGCTAATGTTATTTTCAAAATATGAAATCATTGATATCAAAAGGAAAATAATTCATATAGAAAAACTGGAAAAAAAAAGTAAGGCGAGGAAAATGGAAAAATATTGCCTGGAAACGTCGGTAAATTTAATAAAACAAGTTGTGTAGCCTCTGGAAAGATGAGAGTCTGACTTATTTAAAATAAAGCTACCCCTAAATACACCTGATTAAGACCAAACCTAGGTCAGGAGTCAGGTTCACAAACTAACACATAAATGTCTGTGTTATTAGCACCTTGGCTTTCCTGATTAAAATGGACTCTTCCACACAAGTAACTTAAATTTGTTTGGAACCCAAATCATTCTTCAGAACCTCAGAAGAAGGGATGGAAAGGGGGGGGGGGAGGTGAGGCACGACAGAGTGTTGGCTAAAGGTTTGCAAAGCTTTAAGAAATTTCATTGTTGCTTTTAATATTTGTCGGCTACAACTTTGTTTCAAAAGTTAAATTCCAGAGTCGACACTCACGAAGCTTCACTAATAAAACTGTTTTTTTAGTTGAAATATACATTTATGTCTAATTTTTTGTCATTTTGTGCTGTTTTGTACATCACAAATTAATTTTCAATTCACATAATCTAAAATTGTCAAATGACGTGTTGGAATAATTAATTGATTTATCATTATAGGGCGAAATATATTAATCTTAATAATGTTTACAATATTAAATTAAACACCTCAAGTTATAAAATTAACTTTTTTTAGGGATTTTAAACACGATTCTTCGATACCCTCAATTCTCACTGATATCGAAAGAATTGAGAATGATTCTTGCTACTTCGATTCTTAGCTCTCAATGAAATTATTGGGACCTGCACAAAATGGCAAAAATCCAGAATGATTGGTAATCAATTATCATTTTAGTTTATTTGCTGTTATTTACTATATATCTTGATTCAACCAATGACCCTATTTGGTCAATTTAGAAGACTTATGTTTTCGACAGTTGTTTATTAACCCTTATTTAAATTATTTGTAAATGTTTGACTCGACGAGGATTTATATTTATGTAAAAATACATGCGTACTATTGTAATTCCTAACTATTTTATTAAATAATATGATATGCTTTAATACTTGGTAAAATGGATCTTTTTATTTACTAGAATTAAAATTTAATTGTTTTTATCACTATTTACACTTTTTAGTTTTTTTTTTGCTGTGCTCTGAAACTGAAGAAGGTTTCTATACAAAGCTAAATGCTTGGAAAAATAATGAAATAGGAAATATTCAAAAATAAAAAAATCTTGGTATAACTTAAGAATCGGAATCAAGAAAAACCGGTAGATATCGTGACATCTTTTTTTTTCCCCTTCATATTATTAACCTTTAAAAATATTCAAACTTTGACTTGACTTTGAGAATATTTAATATTTTTTATTAATGGCTTAGACCTTGCTTCCTACTGAGAAAGTGTGCTTGGCAAACTTCTGGTGAAAACCAAGTTTATGTTTAACTATCACTTCATTAGACTGTGGTTCAACCAATGGACATCTCTTGTAAGATACAGGATATTTTGACTGGTAGAACCATCTGGAAGGAAATATTTCATAATTTGATCTTAATAAACTATTATTCACTTTTGGGAAATTGTTAACCCTTTTAGTGTCAAGAGCCAATCTGATCGGCCTCGCCTACGCCTACTACCGGTAAAAGTGCCAGAGCCGACGTGGTTGGCTCTCCAGATTTGAGCCAGTTCTCGCTTTATCTGATAGATAGTGTAGTAGTTTCATATATCACTGGAAAGAGAACGTTTCCTTCTGTTATTTTGTAAAAGGTTGGCAACAAAAATGAACCGTAAATAATTGTTATTGGAACAGAAGTTTAGTACATTCACACTGGCAGACGGTCACGTTAAATGGTTCTGAGTTTAGAAAAATATTCTATTTAGATTTTCATGTTATGTCGTGTGAATGAAAATATTTCTTTACCAATGTAAGTAAATAGGCGTAATGACTTTATATATTTATATAATATTTTAAAAAATATGAAATAATAATTATAAAAGGTTTTTGAAAAATGCATTCATTATGTGTAGGCCTAAATATTTATTCATGAGGTAAGTAATATAATAAATCTTGCTGTCAGGTAAGCAATAACGGCCAAAAAATATCTAATGAAGGATATCAAATAAAAATTCCTTTGATTATTATTTATAATCATATTTATTCAAAATTTTATTTTCTTGTATAAAACTAAATGCCCGACATCAAAATAATATTTAAATGTATATATAATTTATTTTTTAAATATGTTAGCATTAGTTTTGAAAAAGATTAAAAATTAAATTAAAAAGTTTGAAATTAAATAATTTTAATTAAATTATTGTGTTAATTTATTATTATTAAAGATTATTACATACAGATTAAAACGATAAACAAATCAAAATAATCGCTTTATAAATAAAGATTTGGCAAGTTTTTTTTTTGCAAACCCTTACAAAAATGAGGAAATATCTGTGGCATTCTTTGCACACAAAACCTAACAGGCCTCTGACAACCTTGTGTGCGAATTCTGGAATAAGTGTGGCACAAAATATGTTAAGGCAGGCTTTAACCTGAAAAATTTGGTATTTAAGACCTTTAAAAATTGCAATTGATGTGTTAATATTATCAGGGCTGCCACACACCAGGAAAACATGGAAATTTTCGCATCTGTAAATAAAAAACCATGGTAAACACGAATTTAAAAAACCCTATTAAAATACTACTATTGGTGAATTTAGAACAACTGCAAGCTTTGTATATAAGAAGGATCTAATTAAAGAACCTCAAGGAAAGAGCCGAAATAGCTTAGCAGTGAGCCTACTTTATATGAGTAAGTAACACACCAGTTGGCAAACCTGCCATGGGATGTTTTGTTTGAGAGTTGCTGACACAAGATTCTCTCACGGGCATGAGCAACCCAAGATGGCGAACTGTTGTCAGCACATTCATGAAATAACTGAGGCTCTTGTGAACTATCAATTGCCCTCCCTTACCTTGTCCTAACTACAAACAACCAAGTATTTTATTTCCAGCCTGCTCGTGTCTCACTAACCTTCCACGGTTACACTGAGGATTTATAGGATATATATTGATATTTGCTTGGAAGGAGAACAGGAAATCATTTAGGGAAATATGCCCTTAGTACACCCAACCAGTATTCGAACCATTATATTATCACTGGTAGTCCATTCTAATGTAAAAACGGTGCCTAAGATCAGTCAGTTTGCTTTCGTACCTCGAGACATAATCTCTCTTTAACTTTGTGGTGTATAACATCAGTTGAACATATTCTATAGCATACATCTAGCAAAGAGAGAGAGAAACTGGCTCTCCCAGGTCACATGTCCTTGTGTCAGGTCTCCTGATTATCCACTGTTTATCTTGTAATAGTTATATTTTACAAACCCTCTGTTATGTAGCCCCAGTTGAATGCCTTGGATCATTTGACTGTACCTGCAGGTTTTATAATAGTTAAAACAGGATATTTAAAAATGTTCCTTTAGTATATAAATGACCGCTCATATTTCTATTTTTGTTCCCTCCTAAAAATTGTCTATTTCTCCTGTTATTCCTGAGGAATATAAAGAGATAAAATCTGAGTCATTCAAACCTGAGGATTTCCCTCCCTTGCGCTCCACACAAAGAGATCATACCTGGGGATTCTTCCTCCCTTGCACTCCATACAAAGAGATCAAACCTGGGGATTCTTCCTCCCTTGCACTCCATACAAAGAGATCAAACCTGGGGATTCTTCCTCCCTTGCACTCCACACAAAGAGATCAAACCTGGGGATTCTTCCTCCCTTGCACTCCATACAAAGAGATCAAACCTGGGGATTCTCCCTCTGCTGCGCTCCATACGAAGAGATCAAACCTGAGGATTCTCCCTCTCCTGCGCTCCACACAAAGAGATCAAACCTGGGGATTCTTCCTCCCTTGTGCTCCATACAAAGAGATCAAACCTGGGGATTCTTCCTCCCTTGAGCTCCATACAAAGAGATCAAACCTGGGGATTCTTCCTCCCTTGAGCTCCATACAAAGAGATCAAACCTGGGGATTCTCCCTCTCCTGCGCTCCATACAAAGAGATCAAACCTGGGGATTCTTCCTCCCTT
>CABFWO010007506.1:0-24499 GCA_902155825.1 Timema genevievae | reverse complement strand
GTACGTGTGTATGTCACTGAACTCCTCCTAACCGGCTGGACCGATTTTGATGAAATTTTTTGTGTGTGTTTGAGTGGGTCCGTGGAAGGTTTAGATTCACAATTGGACCCGGTAGGTAGCGCTGCAATCGAGTTCTCGAATTTTTAAAATTTTTTAGGGATTTTTTTGAAGGGGGATCAATAAAATAAAATTAGCTGTACCCGGCATACAAATTTGTAAGCAAGCTTCGCAATTTTTTTCGATACAGCTGATATTTGTGGAGTTGTGGGCGAAATGCCAAAAATGAAAAGATGTTTTATTTTGTATGTTGTCTTGACAAACACAGAATTTGTAATATTTGTGTAACTCACTAATTGGAGTTCATTGTGAATTTGTAATTGTGATGATCACAAAGTATTTGTTTTATTATCAAAATCAACTATGCCACCCAAACGAAAAGCCAACGTTCAGGCAGGACAACGTCTGTCTGGTCTGCTAGTAGTATATATATATAAATAAAATGTGAACAGAAGCCTTATGTAATATATTTATAGTACATAAGGCTTCTGTTCACATTTTATTTACATTTTACATATTGTTAGATGTATTATGCAATCTGTACAGTAAGCTATGTACAACATTTATTAAATAATCATACCGGTAATCATTCTGATTAAATATTTCACAAAATGATGTAGTTAATATCTACATTACATAAGTTCATATAGGCCTAGATTATATAATGGACACTTCTCAATAACTCATTTTTTTAATCTCGTAATGTGTCTACTATTAAGAGATTTCATTGAATATTTTTTTCAGAAAAATGTTATTGAGGTGTGTAGGGAAAACTATATTTGGTGGAAAGAATACCACTTTTAATTTTGAGCATGTTTCTCATACAAAAAATTCTAAAACTCCAAATTTTTACCTCAAATAATTACCACACAATACTTTATCCCATGCTTGTTTCAAATTCTCACCCTCCCTCCCCCACCCCTGAGATATTGAGGCCTGAACTAAATATTTGCAAATGTGAGTGAGTGTCAATGTTTAGTACTTAATAAAATAAGAGAGGGTAGTTTCTAAGTCATGAGATTTAATAGACTAAAACTTTGGAAGTATGTTAAAGATTACGAAAATTTTAAGATGTAGATTCATCCCTTTTAATATTCCTTTTAAAAGGCTTAAAAACTGCATTTTTAACAAAACCAATGCTGAATTTCAGACTAAATTTCAGCCATTTAGGCTGCATTTAGGAAAAAACTTACAATTACATGAAATGTAGTCACTTTAAGAGCAGAAAATTTATTTCAGTTCCAAGTCTCTAAATCTTTTAGTTCCCAAGATATTAAAGTTTTTATGAAGATCAAAATAAGTCAAATTTAGTGTTGGCCATGTTGTAAAATACATCATCACCATACATCGCCATTATTGCATTTACTAACCATACATCCAAACTATACTCTCTCAGAACATTCTATAACATACTCCTGTTCACACCATCATGTATGGTACGCTTTCTCCAGATCAACCAATGCACAATACGCTTTTTTCCTTACATTTCTCATTTGGTTTTACATTGAAAGCTTTAATAAAATATTACTAAAATGTAATAAGGGTCAATAATAGTTTTATTAATATACTTAGATATCACTAATATCGACCATCTTAATCAAAAGAATACTTTGCCTTGTGGACTTAAACCAACACATTTATATTTCCATGCTATTAATATTAAATTACAATAATTATGAAAATAAATACTGTCAAATTGTTTTAATTTAAATCATGGATGGGACCTCAAATCCTTAAGCATATTCAAGATTTAAGAAAACTTCGGATTTGAGACTCATATCCTAAAAAAAAAAAATTCAAGTGAAATTTGTTTTATAGGTCTAATACTGTTTCAAAACCATTTATAATTATAGGATGAACTTAACAACCAGACCCCAGACCATTAATTTAACACTTAGCTGAATGTATGCATGTCGAATAATGAAAGGAACATATGTAAGAATGTTAACATTTAGTTAGGTACGGTTTATATTTTATATTATTCCAACATATTTCTATTTCCTCTTATGTTAATAATTATTTTCAAGATTCTGATTCTGATTCAAAACTCGATGGTAAATTTGAAATTCGAATTTGAGATACAGATTCGTAAGATAGTGGATTTAACTCATTTCTAATTTAAATTATTCCACCGGGTTCTAAGCTTAATCAGAGTTTAATGGGGTGAATGAGATTTTTTAACACATTGGAGAATAAATAGCTTTGCTCGTGTGAAATTTTTCTGTTAAATATTGTCAGTTCAAAATAAGAGTTCATTATGAGAACAAACGGGGGGTGGGGGAAGGGTAGTAGGGGCCTATGCAATTTTGATATAGGCTACTACATCAAAAAGAGTAAACTTATGTGTAGCCCTACTCTTTTGAGTATGGCTGGTAGCCCGAGTAACACAGTCCTGTTATAGTTCTAATCCAAATGACAGATGTAGTGTTGTGCTTGGGCATACATAAGGCAGATTCCAAAATCAACCTCTGATTGGCTGGTAAAAAAGTAGAAAATACAGAACAAAATCTTATTAGGCCTAAATACATAGCTTATGCACATAACTGCAAATTACTTTTCCACATAGTTGCCACCCAAATTCAGGCACTTTTCATACTTTGGCAACAGCTTTTGCAATCCCTCATCAAGGAAAGGTGCTGTCAGGGTTTCCAACCAGTGGTTTACTTCATTCATTAACTCCCTTTTTGGTTTCAAAACGCTGGGTAGCCAGCCAGAACAAGTTATTTTGCTTAATAAATGGTAATCACTGGGCACCAAGTCGAGGCTGTAAGGGACGGTGGTTGAAAATCTCCCAGTTGAACTGTTAAAATAAGGCCTTTGTGCGAGACGCAGTGTGGGGCCATGTGTTTTTGTGCAGGAGAACAAAGCCCATGGTGAACATTCTATGACTTGTTTTAGATCAACCTCTGAAGCTTCTTCAGTGTTTCACAATAAACTTCTGAAGTTATTGTGGTCCCTGGTGCTATGAATTTTGTCAACAAAATTTCCTTGCGATCCCAGAACACTAGCCATAATTTTTCGGTTCAAAAATGTTTGAGTTCCTTGGGCTTGTTTGAGGAATAAGTGTGTGTCCACTGATTGGACTGTTCCTTCGTTATGGCATACACAAAGTGAATCCATGTCTTATCCCCAGTCATAATTCTGTTGAGAAATTAATTCTTCTCTTCCTGGTAGTGCAGAAAGAACATCAAAGCTAAGCCCATTCTTTGAGCTATGTGAACGTCAGTCAGTTGTATTGATAGGGCCTACTCATTGTGCAAAGAAATTGTGGTAAATCAATCTTTGTGTGACAATTCAAAACAGGCTAGTCTTCAGAATTTGAGGAAATTCTCTAAAAAGATCTGAAATTGTGAAACTTTTTCACGCACAGCTTGGTCAACTTTTTGAACAAGTTTATCAGTCACAGTTGAGTGTCATTCTTGGCACCCCTCCTCATCCACATCTGTGAGTCCATCCCTAGATTTCCTGCACCAATCACTCACAGAACTGTCACTCATAGCGTTATCACTGTACATAACACAATCAACAATTAATCCCGGTGGAGCTGTGTCCTCCTACTTACAGAAAATAAATGAAATAACGGAGCTCGCAACTAGTGGGAGGGGCAATGACAGGGTCCATGATTACTCGGTTACTACTCGTGAACAAATTAATGCTGGCGTTCAGCGAGATAGCACTACTAATTTCTACAGGGGATTCGCCATTTCTCTATGGCAACCAGTTTATTTTTACTAGCTAATTGAGGGTCAATTTTGAAATACCCCTCAATTAAACATGGAGTTGATTGTAATTATTTAAGGTCTACCTAACATATTTATGAGTTTCAGTAGTTAGATAATATTAATAATATTTAGCACCGCGTCTTACTACCTGTTTCGGGTTATACACTTAAGTACTAATTACGCTAATGGATTAGGAATTGGGAGGGTTTAATTTAGAGGAAGTGAACCCGCATTTGCGTAGAGGGAGAGTGGAAAACCATTTATGAAAAACCCCCCCCAGTTCACCCGACTGAGATTCGAACCTCGATCTCCCCGTCCTCGGCGGTCGAGCTCAACATGAATAGCGCGTTAGCCAACTACGCCACCAAGGCGGGTCAGTAGTTAAAGTACACAGCTATTAGGCATGCACCATTCTCCTGAATATCCGCAGTGAAGTGTAATGATGCACCTCTTATAGCGCACTTAGCTAATGGGTGTATTCAATTTGCACTTTAACGTGAACTTTAGTTTAAAAGAGTAAACAAACTGTTAAACAAAAGTGATTTTCCTGTGTTCATTCACATTGTGATAGTTGATTTAATTTATTTCTGTAGGGTGAAAATATATTTTTAAAGGAAATAGGCTACATTTTTAGTTTTTAAACTATGTAAGTGGGAATGAAGTAGCTCCAAGTGTTATGTATGTCTGAAAAGTACCGGTACATGGACCCTATACACTCAAGTGCACAGTAATTGTGGTGAATTTAAGTGTGTATGGCGCAGACTAATCAGGCAGTCTTTGTGAAATAACTATGACTTTTCAATTTCTCTTTCAATTTCACTTTCTCAACATGATTAATTGGTGCATTTCCTTTCATAAAAATAATTGTTATCATTATTTAAATTTGAAGACTACTAAAACAAATCTATTGCAAAAATATAAGCCCGTTACAGAAATGAACAAGCCAAAAATTACATTTGTGAGCATCTCTCAAAATCCCCCCATTTGATGGTTGTAGACTTAACTTTCCAAGCCATCATTTCCATTTCTTTTCAAATCTGTAAAGAATGTTTTAACTTTGAAGATAAGTATTTTACACCAAGTGGACCCATCCTTACCTCCGAGATGAAGTTAGATGGATTATAGCTATCACACATCAACGGCATTTCGCCTGAAACATAAAATCATGGCCCTGTTGTAAGTTTCATACACATAGGTTATGTATAATTTGTTTGCTAAATTGGTTGTGTCAACGTGACATTAGCCAAATTTTACCCTAAGTTACTTTTATTTTTCATACATATACTGACATTGTAAATATCAATGCGGTATTCTAACTTAGTTAATAATTAGAATGGTTTCTTTTTCACCATTCTCTAGGTTTTAGTTCATATCTCAAGTCAAGTAGTCCTATAGCAATTAGCTACAGAGGATTGAGAGGAACTCGAAACTTTTACGTTGGCATTAGAGTCTTTAAAGATGTGTCATTCGCGACTATTATTTAAATTGAACGGCTCCTTTAGGTGAACGAGTCGAACTAGTTCACCTTATTGATATGAACTAGTTCGATTTGAACGAAACAAGACAATCGGAAGACTTCGTTTTTCGGCCGACTTCGGTCGTAGAAATAACAGAAGTTTTTTTCCCTCCCTGTTCAGCAAACCTACCGTCTCTGCATCCACCCTCATGTCAATAAAGCCAAACCATAATCAACATATCCTCACAGGTAAGAGTGGTCATTAGGATAAAGGCTACAATAAATAATACAAATGCATCCTTAGAGACTTAAATATTTTAAAACTATCACTACCCGCGTGTTAACTTTACCTGTGCTAGCCGCGTGGTCTAAGGCATCGCACCGCAACCTACGGGCTGAATCCGGGGCGCCGACTGATAGGCCTTGTTTTACATAAACGGTTGGTTAATGTTTGAATTTACTTCTATATCTGTAATATCTACATCAGCGACAGTTTTCTCACTAGCTAAGTTTAATGTGGATCAGTGGCGCAGGAACTAGGGGTACGGAGGTAAATTTTACCCCCCCAAAAAATTGAGGGGTGTAAAAAGTATCATTTTTACCCCCCAAAATAATATGGTAAAACTTTTAGATAATGCAAACATCTTATTGAGGCAAGATACAATGTTCACATTATGTTAACATAATAAAAATAAAATGTGCTTGGAGCATACAATGAACAGATTTTTAAAACTCTGATATTGATACCAGCTACATCAGCTACTGTAGAAAGAAGTTTTTAATTGCTTGGATGCATTAAAAACGATCTTCGCTCCACGATGAGGCAATGTAGACTAAATCACCTGAGAGGCTCAACAAAATTGAAATTGCAAAACTGGTTAGTGGTTTTANTAGACTAAATCACCTGAGAGGCTCAACAAAATTGAAATTGCAAAACTGGTTAGTGGTTTTATAGCTAGTAACAAATATAGGACAAAGATGTTTGGAAATATACTTTAATTTTTCGTGTTTCATAATTTTTAGTTGAGCTGCATCAGATAACATTTTTCTTAATATGTTTTGTGTGTATTAATTCTAATGTTTGGAATGACTAAAATAAATGGGGAAAATGCGCAGTGGGACCATTAAATAAAGATATCCCTCGTTATACGTGATATCACTTTACGCGTTTTCGCTATAACACGATTCAAAGAAATACAAAAATAGTGCATGGTCAGCTGGAATTTCGCAATCATCCTGTGCGGTGGTGGTGTGACCTTGTGTACACACATTACAGTGAAAGCATTGATCTTTACTGTACAGTTTGGTGTTAGGGGGGTGGTATTGACAACATTGGATATGCATGGGCAGAAGTTAAATATTTCTGTATGAAGGGAGTTTGGAAAAATGTTTGGCCTGAAGTATCCGATTCTCATAATTTTGATCCTGAGCATGAGCTTTCCAATTCAAGACATGACATCGTTGACATAGCAAGATGTTGGATTTGAGGATATAGATCAGGCAAATTTGGATCAATTGTTCCAATCCCAATCAACAGAACTCACCAATGAAGATCTTCTAGAAATGGAGGATGGCATAAAGAATGAAGAGGAAGAGCCTGATGTTGTTGAGCCTATCAAACAACTTTCAACAAAACAATCTGCAATTAGAATCATTGAAGAGAATGACCCTAACATGGATAGAAGCACCAAAGTTGCCAGAGAGATCCGGAGTTCTTTGGCTTGCACAAATAACTCTATTGAGAGAGGGAAAATGCTGCCCGTCAGTTGAGTCTTACCATTTCATCAAAGAAATTGAAAATTGTCAGTCTTAAGACCCAGGGCCTTCACAACAGCAAAACAACCATTTTTACCGGAAGTGGAAAAGTTCACCTCCTCATGCGCATCTTCGGAACCGCTGAGGTTATGGGGTCTATCTAAAAGGGGGCAGGGGAGGGGGTCAATGTAGGCAGTTGCCTAGAACGAAAAATTCGGAAGGGCGGCAAAATTATATTATACTATAGTAATATATATATATATATTTACTATCCATGACGTAAGGATGTAGAGAATGTCGAAAAAAATATACAGTTAGAAGAGTAATCTTATTTAGGTTAGAAACAGTTGCTAGCGCTGAGAAAAGTTTAAACTTATATAAAACCTACTTTCAAAGCCCCGTGCTTCAAGAAAGATTAAGCGGACTTGTAACTCTCTATTGAATTTAAAATAGTCCAATAATTTGAGCTTAAATAATTAGTAAAACAGTTTGAAGTTGTTCGGTTCGCCATTCTGCTCGCTGGTGTGTACGTGGCAGCCCGCAAGCGAGCTATACCGACCGACCGACCGTCACCGTTATCGATGATGGTGCCAACATTTGTGGTAGAGGGTGTCATGTGGTCAGCACAACGAGCCTGCCATAGCTGTTACCTCTCTATTCAAGTAGCGCCTCGTTTGTCCCCACGAGGCTGAGTTTGACCTCGTTCCAGACCCACTGTTTCACAGATAAATTTAGGAAACGCCGGGGATCGAACCCGAAACCTCTGGACCTGTAGTCAGGAACTTTGGCCACTAAACCCATGGGGTGAGCACCCTTACAGGACTAGCTGATCCTGTAAAGTGTAAACTAGTTGGGACACCATCGCTAGGAGCAGCTTGCAATGACGTCTCAGAGGAATACGCATGCGTGGACGTGAAGTCCATAGAAAAGGAAGTGTGAAGTCTATGTAAAATTCGCCATTACTGTTTTGTTAGCAATTTGTCGCTTATCTTAAAGGAGCTTAACTAGATTTTCTAGATTTTACATTTTATACCGTGGTTTATTTATAAAATACTGGATTTAGTTACATTTTATTGAATTTGATATAAGAGTTGATTAATTAACATTCCGCAATAGAAAATACGTTGTGTTCCAAGTGTAACGTCCCACTTCGAATCTTTTAGTTCACGGCACTAACGCCGCGAGCGCTAGTAGTGTGGTTCTAGCTCTACTTGCCAACAGAGTGACGTTTCTATATTTATCCTTTTTCTATGACTAGGCCACAGAGGAGGTATATGTATACCGCCTATATATATATATGTGTGTGTGTGTGTGTGTGCGTGCGTGTGCGTGCGCGCGCGCGTGTGTGTGTGTGTGTGTAGTACCTGTTTTGGTTATACGTAAATAAAATTTTAAAATAATGAATTGTAGTTCAGCTCAAAGAGGTGGTATATATATATGTGTATGTGTGTGTGTGTGTATGTGGCTTAAGATGTATTAGCATTTGGAAATAATACAATTTAAAATGGTTTTACTTTTCAGATTTTTTAATTTTTTTTAGCGTCGAGTCTTTCTACCTGTTCTGGTTATACGCAAAGAAATTTTAAAAATATAATGAAATTGTAATTCAGCTATATTCTTCTCAGAATGTGGATGATCCATTTTCAAGAAAGGAAGGTTATGATAAATTGAGATAAAAGAAAATACATAATTACTGTGCTTGTCTCATCAATGCTGAAATGGCTTAGTTGAATATTTGTAACACGTAGTAAATTCTAAATTTTTGAAATATTCAAATTTTTTTAAAGTTGATGGTCACCTGGTTCATTGTCAGACTTTGGCCTTACTTTCCACATTTGGTAACGCCACTTCAGAATACAATAAAATTCACATTTTCTTGCCAGAGTCGCGAGTTGGCTTTTCCACACTTGCCAAAATAAAAAAACCTCGTCCCACTTGAAAATGTACCAAAAACCAGTTCTATTATAAATTTGAAATCGTTAGAATAAATTTAAACCATCAGGTATTATTGATGTTCCAAATCACTAAATCATTAAATATATGAATGTAATTAAATTAAATACCTTTGAGAAAAAATAAAACAGAGTTATAGAAAATATAAAAGCTATAATGTAGGTCTGACATTTCTTATTCCTTTCTTGTCAGATTTGAATTCCCCGCTTCGTAGATCAAAACAACTCCCCCTCCACTTATTCGGGAGCGCGCGCCATCAACAAGATTATAAAATTTCCTTCCTAAATAGTAAATGTAAATTCTTAGATACTTGTTTATCGACAGTACTTTGGTACATTAAACATTTTGGTGAAAAATCCCTCCCCCCTCGCCCCCAGCCCTTTACACACACATATAGTATAGCAATATACTGTAAAAGTATGATCGATATATTACGGTAACTTACTAGAAAAAATTGCTTTAAACGCCTTTGCTTTAGGTGTATAAATAAATGAAACTAAATAAAGTAGCTTTTACACACCAAGCTACTACCATAATAGTGAGCCGAATCGAATTAGCCATTTTGTATGAGCTGCGACGACTCGATAGATTTGAGTGAACATTGTTGTAGCAACTATCAAGGACTTGAGAATACAAGTTATAAACAAAATATGTGCGATGAAGCAATACTATCAATACGGTTTGTGTTTAAGCATACCTGTATCAAGTGTCGTAATCAGTAGTTTAGTCCAAATGTTAAAATAGCAGATTGTTAAAATATAAAAAATAGCACATTGTCAGCAACACTAAACACGCTGTGTATCAAAACACTTGTATAAAACAATTGTATAAAACAATTGAAATTACATAGCGAACAAGTTATGGATTAGAAGGTATACGAATACATACACCTGACAATTGTTTAATGTCAGCCTAGCTGGGACGTGGAATACGAAACTCACATAAGTTTGCCCACCTCTTGCTCACGCCCCCCACTCCCCCACCACCTTTTACGTCAATATTTCCAATGATGATTACAACCACAAAACGAGACAGGAGTTAGCTTCTCTCTCAAATACCCTCGGGACTTCCCGGCACAACTCTGCCGCCAATCACAAGGTGGCATTCCATATCGTCATGGTTACACCAACGTCACACAGGCCGGTTTTATTTCTGTGGAACGCAGCAGGTGACCTTGAGTGCGATGACGCTTCAACAAGGAAAATGAGGACTGAATATTCGTGCTGCCAGACGGAGGAAAACACTTGTGATTGGCTCACATGACCATACTCAACAAACAAGGTATAAGTTGCTTTATGATCATTTTATATAGGACTGAAGAGTATGTGGTCGTCTTGTCTGGTTTGCCGATGTTGGAGAGGTAAGGATTTGAATCCCAACTGGAAATCCTGGACAAGAATGGATCACTCATTTAAACTTCTTTCCCTCCTTACCTTACTATACTTTTTTTTTCTAAAGTTATGATACCCCCGACCTGTGCAGATTGGACCATTCGTACACACATGTACACAAGAGCACCCTTGTGGGTTTTCCAAATGGAGTAGATTTGAGTCCCATCTGCTAGTAGTGTGGCATCATTCCCCTCCTCGAAAGAAAATTTCAGGAATTTAACCTTTTGGGAAGATATTTTAGAGCATCTGAGCATAATTCTTAGCTAATTATATGAGTTTAAAGAGCCAATTTTTACACACACAAAAATCTTAAAAATGAGCAAATAATAAAATTTAGTTTAGCTGAACCCATTGATAAAAGAAACATATTTTTCCCAAGTTTATTGAACAGAGCAAAATGAAAAGAATGTTGTTAAAGAGTGAATGGGAGATTTACATTTTATCATTTTTATCTCTCTTATCTCGGATATTGTTGATTCCAAGTTGTTAATAGCAAATTGCAGCCAAATCCCAAATACACAATTTAGATTTTTTCATAAAAATTCACACAAAAAAAGTAAATAGTGCAGAGTTTTGAAACAAATTAAAAATAATCTCATTTCAACATTAATTTGTTTCGATAAAGTTCAATTTCCATGCTCGCTTGCGCGGCGCAACAATTCACACGCAAGAGGAATATGTTGAACAGAAATGCTTTGCAACACAAAGGAAAAACCGAAACAGCCTATCACCGACACATTTTATTTCCTACTAGATAGTCAGATCTTTAAAATTAATATCGAGATGGATGTTTTCAAACGATTGTATTGTGCCGGGAAACAAATCAAAACAAAACTAGAATGACACACCCACTTTCAATTTAACAAGCTATTTAACATAATTTCACAGCTGTTTGCTAAAATCTCATTGTTTAGGCGCATGCGCACTGATTGCGTCAGTTGGTTTTGAAAGTTAATTGAGTTTGCCAGTTGATGTCGCGCAGAAAAAGGACAGCTGAAGTTATTTCAAATCGCGCTGAGCAGACAGCGCCGATGAGACTGAAATCTTGTGATTGGTTTAGAGCTCGTCACGTGATGACGTTTCTGAACTGCTCTTGTTTTCTTCGAGCATGTGAATCTACAGTATTGCTTCTCTTTTGGTAAGTATGATTAATATTCAAAACAACACTTTCTAAATGTGTAAACATTTTGCTTGATCAAATATTGATTACAAGAACAATGCTGTTAGGTATATATTGATTATATGCTAAGTGACCTTAATGTGCAACCCTACTTTAGTTAAAATTGGTTGTATTTTTTTAAATGTCTAAATTTGGTCTTACTTTTCACATCCTTGTGCTAGTTTTATTACATTTTTCAGCTTTTGGAGTAGCCTAATATGTGAAGTTCGGATGAAATGGGATAAAAAAAAACTATTCTAAATTTGATAACGTTGGCAAGAGTGGGTCACAGGGTCAAATAGGCTACATCACAGAGCCCTAAATTATTAATTATCGTCAATTAAGTTGGTACTGTATATTCTATATACAGAGAATCATTGAGATAGAAAAATAAATGGTAAGACCCAACCGTACATAGTTTATTTTAGTTTGCAGATACGCCGGAACAACGGAGCAGAGCCGCACCTGGGCAACTGCCCCAGGCCTCACATTCCAGGGGGCCGCATTTCCCCCCCAAAACTATTAAATTCAATTACAGCTACTACTCTAAATTTTGCATCAAATAGCGCACAGATAATTAAGAGCAATAAGTATTCGCTTAGTGATAAGATTCCATTCCAGATTCCTGAAAACCCTAACTTTATGTAATTTAAGATTTACAATATTCGAGAAACGTGCCGCAGTACAGTAGAATACGCCACCATTGTGCTACCACTGTCGGTCCACAGAAAGCTAACAGTGCAATGGTATAAAGATGAATTTACTTTTGTAACTTAAAATTTGTTTGCATTTAATAAAGTACAGTATTTTAATGGGTTGATCAATATTCCATAAAAAATGAGAAATTATTAAGTACTTGTAACATAAATATCGAGTACGTATCAATATATTATAACGGCTTAGTGCTAAAACTAAAAAACTGCCGCACAAAAAGGGGGGGGGGCCTTAACATTTTTTTTTACCCCGGGTCTCACATTTTCTTAAAACGTCCCTGCTGTGGGGGCTTCTAGAACCCCCTGTTTTTATTTGGTTGGAAGGAGGGGCGGGCTGAGTTTATCTTAAAGACCAACCCCGCCTCCCCCGTCTTTCACCATATTTATATTGTGTGTTTTAAATATAGGGTATTATTCAATACAAATATTGTACCTGCTTTTCAATTTTAAGAATGTAATGGGATGTTTACATATATTTCTAAAACTGTCACAACATAAAATACGATATATTTGTAAAGGAAATTGTATGTTTATAATTATTTCCGTATCATGGTGTTACTACAATACGAACACGGTGGGAAGTTACTAAAACTACTCTCAAGTTACATCAACCCATGTGATCTAATCTATAGCTGTTACTTTTAACAGTTAAAAAATTATATCAGTAGGCTAATACATTTAAAAACATTTCATTGCTAGCCGTAAAAAGTCGTTTGTATTTTCTGGGCTGCCCTTTCTAACATGTTATTACTATACATTATGGTAAAGACATAACCAAAAGTGCTAAAACCAAATAACAAGCCACCTGCTTCGGTGGCCACATGGTCTAAGGCATCACTCCCGCAGTAGACTAAATTACCGATGACGGGGAAATAGAGGTTCGAATATCGTCAGGTGTACTAAGGGTGGTTTTTTTCCAAAATGGTTTTCCACTCTCCCTCTCTCTTTCTCCAAGCAAATGCGGGTACACTTCCTTCCTCATCCTTAAAACCACTAGCGTATAACCCAAATGAGTAGTCGGACGCCGTGCTAAAATAATAATAATAATAAACAACCCTCTTCAAATAGTTTCCACCAGGGATGTGGAGTGACAGTCGAAAGCAGTTTTGGGCGGAGTTTGTGTTGCAGCCGGTAAAAATGTACCAACTTCAACTTCAAAGTAAAAACTTATAATATTATAACAATATATGGTAGATAATATAATTTTTTAAAAATTTTAGTGCCAATATTTGTAATTTTGACTGACAAGTTTATTCAAATATAAATTTATAGTTTCAAAGCTTTCCATGAAGTAATCTGTATTGGAAACATTTTACTGCAGTATTTATTATATTTTTTATTAATAAACACTAGCCATTTCTGAAGGAGTCGGAGTCAAAGACTTGGCGTACCAACTCTACAGTCTTGGTTTCTAGACTCATCATGACTCAAAATTATCCAGGGGTGGAAGGTGAACTACCTTTTTGGTTGAGACCCCTCCCCTTCCTCTTTTTTAAAGTGATTTTGGAGCCCATGATAGTTTGAAATGAAATTTTCAAAATCCAGTTAGCACTTAGCGCTAAACTACTCTCAAATAAATTGTTCTAAAAAAAAAATTTACAATGTCATTCATGAGGTACAACACTTCCCAGATACTCGTTTTGAGCAAAATCGTTAAGGCCATTTTTGAGAAAAAGAAAATCAGTAAACATTCATCAGTAAAAAGATACCCTTAATTTTTATAGCGAGAGTTAAAATAAAAATAATTTCCCTTCTAAATATCAATTTTAAGTGAAATCTATTAGATTCTTTCGGATGTAGTCCCATGTACAGACTGACAGAATATTAAGGCCCACTTATTTGATTTCTGGGGCGCATAAAAATTCAAATTGCAATATCATTTCGAGGTCAGAAATTTTCACGATTACAATACTCTTTCTGGAAAAAGTAAAAACTGATCTTATCTACCGACATTTTTGGAAAACCTTAAATACCTTTTTCTTGATTAAAAACTATGTTAGGTCAATATGAGCAGGTAATTAAAGCAAGATAGTTTTTATCAGTTTTATTTCATATGCTCTGTGTTTTAATTCCCGTTCGGACTATCCATATATTTACACTTTTTTTCCTTATTCGTAAATTTGAAAAATGACACCTGGAAATAGGAATAAAATCTGGTACCCTTGACTTAGCGCACCAATTATAAAATATTGTTTTAGCATTGATATGCTAAGCCAGGGGTCCCGGGTTCAAATCCTGTGTCCAAGTGTAATTTTTCAAATGTACGAATATATCCGTAGGGGGTCGTCCATAAACCACGTAACGCCTTGAGGGGGGAGAGGGGGGAGCTCTAATGTCTACATGCTCTTACATGGGGGAAGGGTGGGGTACATCCAAGTGTTACGTAACACAGGTCTTAAACTAAAATTATAATGTTGAAAAACAATATTATTGTTCATGTTTTCACCTTTGATAAACATACTTATGGATAACTTCTGAATATCTGTAGCGTTGAAAATGCAAGCGTATCACTTCCTTTTTGTTTATCAATATTTCAAATGCGCTTGGATGGCATTGCCTGCCTGAGACTATTAACGCCAAGCACATGCGAAAACACATATTTTCATGCCGATGACAGTGACATGTTTATACTCACAGCATTTGATTATATTTGTCCATCTACTGACCCCCTCGCGTTCTTTTAGTTGGATAACAGCTGTTAGTCGAAGAGGCCTTAATTTATAAGTATAGTTGAGTTTGAGTATAATTTAAATGCCTACTGCACATTCTTTTATACAGGCCGTGAATAATCACTTGTGTTTGTACAAAAACAAAAATAATTTCTTCAAAAAGAGACTTGTTCATTGCTTACATATAAAAAGCGATATCCAGAAAAAATAGTGGAAGACTCTCAAAAAGATGTAGTAGTGAAATGGAAAGAAGCAAAAGCACAGAATTTATTTCCTCAAGTTTGAGGAGTCCATCAATAGTGTTATTTCTTTGTACCAGAAGCATGTTATGAAAAATAAAGCTTCAAATATAATTAATTATTCACAAAAGGTAGGTTTATTTAAGCCTATACCTTTTCCCTTCTGACAAATCTAATGTGTATGTATATAAATGCAACTATTATACACAGGCTATGGTGGATGCATTGTCTAAATAGTCATTCTCTCAGATGACTAGATGGCCGATGTTGGGGAGATGGGGTTCGAATACCAGTCAGGACTACTGAGGGTTGCTTTACCTACGTGGTTTCCCACTCACCCTCTATGCAAATATTGGTAAATTTTCTTAAAATTCTACCTTTTTAGTATACATTTTGTAAGGTGATATAGTCAAATTGTAGTTATTCTAATTATTTTTATTATATTTATCTAATGGAGTAGAAATGAGGAAGGTAGAATACTAGAGGTAATCTACTCTCATTAACGCGGAGAGATATTATAAAACCATTTAGGAAAAGCCACTCTGAGTACACCCGACAGGTATTTGAAACCCAATCTCTGCTTCATTGGCCATCTAGTCAGTTTCAAGAGTGAAGCCAGGATCCAGGATTAATGTTGGAACGAAACATGAGTCTAGGTATTAATAAGTTAACTAAAGTAAAGTTGTAGATTAATCCAATAATAATTTTAAAATGTTGTACACCTAGAGTTATTTAAATAGCTCTCTCTAATATGATGATAATATGATTATCATAAAAAGTGCACAATATTAAGAAAGATGTCTTCCCCCGGCGCTTTAACATCATCAAATGGCCATCCTAATCAGCACATAGTAGTGCCGTATGGCTCTTACTCAGATCGCAAACCTGACATTCATAACATAAATATAGCAGAGGTTTTTCCTCATGAGCCTGAGGAATTTGAACTCAGCGTCTTTATGTTTGTACTTGTCAGTCTTATCTGTTTGTATATGTAGCTACCCATAAATAATAATACTCTATGAAATCATTTATGTCCAGTATTTAAAATGGATTTTAAAAAGTATTCATTCTGAATCCCTCCTTTAGTATCACAAATCTTCCCTATGAAATAATGACATTCGCTCTTGGTGAGAAAAGCTACATAACACGAGGGGATGGGGGAGGAGGGGCTAGGTTAATGTCTACATGGTGTTACATGGGGAGAGGGGGGTCTAAAAAGGTAAGAAAAAAGCGTTTGATAGGAAGTGTACTCGCATTTGCGTGGAGAGATACTGAAAAAAATATTAAGAAAAAAACACCTCATTACATCCGGACAGGATTCAAACACCAACCTTAACATCACCTACAAAACCAGACACTGGTGCACCCGGAGACGGGCATACGGGGAATTTGCCCCTTACACAAGACTCCAAATAATTACATTAAAAACCTTAACCATATGAAGTAGAACTAAAATATAGAGCACAGAAAATATAGGCTATATTCTAAGAACAAGCCTACAACTTGATAGTCAAAATATGGTATATCACGGTACACATTAAAAGTGCCCCTAAAATTCCCAATTGCAAAAACAAAAAAACATGAATGATAGCTTCGGTACATTGTATACAAGACCGAAGGCCGTAGTCAGATAATAGTTTAATGAATACTGCCTTATTTACTGTTCAAACAAAAACAAGATAAAAGGTATAAGAAAAACTAAATAACGTGTAGCTACTAGTCTAACATTTAAGTGTATTGTTGTGTTTAAGGCCCTCAACAAGAGCTAAGGATTGCACTAATAGATACTCTGGACATCCCTTGTACTACACCCGATTTTGCATAAAGTAAAGATAAGTAACTTCGACCCAGGGGCTCCAAAAGCTCTTTGTAAGTGGTGGGGCTGGGGGAGGGAAAGGAAATGGTTAAACTGATAGCTTGGTCTGAGGGTCCTTCCACGGTAATATTTTAAGCTATTTGAAAGTGGTTTATTTTTCATGGATAGTACATTTTTATGCTTTTATTTCTGGTAATGTATAGTAAAAACACGGTAGAAAGGGTGAATTATATAATACACATTTTTTGGGATCAACAATAAAAAATTAAACTCAATTTTTATTTTATAGGTAAAGATACTTTCCAATGTTGGTGGAACCTTAGTTGTGTGTAAGGGGGTGGGGAGGCGGGAGGAGTGATTCAATCTGGAAAAAAAAATTTGTTTTAGGGTCTAGGTCTTAAAGCCAAAAGGGAGTTGGGGTGCCCTTCCCCAGAAATTTTTCTAAATTCGGATGCCTTTAAAGTGATTATCTGGAAACTTTTTGAAAATTAGATTCCTAAAGGCTATTGCCACAAGAATGAAAGGAAAGTATAATAACAGCCATTTTCAAAAAAAGGAGATAAACAGATTGTAATAACTGTAGAGGTATCTCACTGCTACCGACATGTTACAAAATGTTATCTAACTTAAGTTTAATGAGATTGACGCCATATGCAGAGGAAATAATTGGGGATCATCAGTGTGGATTTCGACGAAATAGATTAACAACGGATCAGATTTTTACCATGCGGTAAATATTAGAAAAAAAAAAGTGAAAATTCAACATGACGGTACATCAATAATCATACATAGATTTTAAAAAGGTTTATGATTCATTTAAAAGGAAAAAATTATATGACATTTTAGTTAAGTTTGGAATACCCAAAAAAAACGGTCAAGCTAATTGAGGTATGTTTGAGGTATACGCGGGGCAGAGTACGGGTTGGATCTCACCTCTCAGATGCTTTTGAAATACATAATAGTTTGGAACAAGGAGATGCACTTTCCCCGTTACTTTTTAATCTAGCCTTAAAACATGCTATTAAGGTAATACAAGAGAGTAGGGAAGGGTTGACATTAAACGATACATACAGCTATTAGGCAGATGATTTAGCTTTGTTAGACAATAGTAAGGAAGCTGTTGCAAGAAATGCAGACATTTTATTAGAGGCTAGTACAAAAATAGGTTTAGAAGTGAACGCTGAAAAGACTAGGTATATGATAACACAGAGATCACAGGTTGAGACGATAATTTAGATACTACAGCAAACAACGTATCATTTGATAGAGTTAATGAACCCAAATATTTAGAAACAATTCTAACTAGCGATAACAATATTAGATTGGAAATCAGGAAAAGAATACAATCGGGAAATGGTTGTTATTACTCGGTCAGTAAGTTGTTGGCTTCTCGCCTGCTGTCAAGAAATGTAAAACTCAGAATATACAAAACCATAATTTTACCGGTTCTTTATGAGTGTGAAACGTGGCCTCTGACCTTATATGACGAAAATAAATGTAGAGTGTTCGAAAACAAGATGCTTAGGGAGATATTTGGTCCAAAAATGGATGAAGATAGTGTGGGGAGTGGATAAGGCTACTTAATGATGAGCTGCACATCCTGTACTCATCACCAAACATTGATAGGGTAATACAATCCCGCAGGTTACGGTGGGCAGGTCATGCAGCGTGAATGGGAGTATCTAGAACCGCGTTCAAGGTATTGAATGGCAAAACCAATGGGAAAAGACCACTGGGAAGACCCAGACACAGATGGGAGGCTAACATTTTGATAGACCTGAGAAACATGGGGTGTAATGAGATAGATTGGATAGAAGTAGCTCAAGATAGGGATAGGTGGCGTACTTTTGTGAGTGCGGTAATTAACTATTGTATCGAAATAAAATGTGTAAAACACAATAGAAAGTTTGTTTGAAAGTTTTAAGGAAGCTATATAATTCTCGGCATTAGGTGTTAAAAGACAATTATCAGTAATGCACAAACAACCCCTTCCAAGATTTCTTGCTCTCGCATTTTGAGTTGATTCAGTCACTCAACCACTGATTGGCTGTTGGCCGAAATAAAGAGATTGGGAGATATTAATATTACGTACCCTCGCACACTCTTTTTATAGCTTTGAAATAAATATTATTTTAACAATTGTCATATAGCTAGGGGGTCAGCTAGCTATCATTTACCCCTTAGAGCAGTAATCATTGTACCACTAGGTAATTAAAGGTACTTGATATGAAAGATATTTAATATGTTAATGTAATACAAATTGTAATATAAAGAGGTAAGCAACGTAATACAAGAAAGGTGTAGCTAAGATGTTATAGGATATATGTTTCAAGTAAAGCTTAGTTGCTTCACAAAATGATAGTTGCACCACTTGTACTGTGTAGGGTGAAACTTCCACAGATAAACAGGGGAGTATGTAAGTCCCCAACATTTGTAAGTTTCGTCTCTTCTTTGATAATTATCATACTGATTGTACGCAATAAGCGTTGGATGGTTATTGTGGAATACCAATTTGTACGCTACTTTTATTATATTAATAATAAAAGTTTAACATATTACTTCTTCTGAAACAACATCTTATAATTTATTCAAGATCCGAGGTTCCTATAAAGGATTTAGAGTCGACGTTAACTTGCGTGCTCCCAGACCGGACAGGACAGGACAGGAGCGGATTTTTATGTTGTCAGATGTTGGGTAATCGACACACTCGACTTGAAGAAAGAAGAAGTACCAAGTTTCGTACCGGTTCCACGAGTTCAGAAGAAATCCAGGGGTAGCGCAAAGGGTTGCGAACCAAGGTCCTAGGAGTCGAGAGGGAAATGCAGAGGAAAGGAGTTAAGGAAAAAAATTTTGGTGAGTCAAACTCCATCCTTGTATCATAATCTGCCTAGAGATTTAATGTGTGCTATAAGAATTGTAAGAGGTTTTGGAAAATTTAAAATGGCCAAAGGGAATAGTGATAGACCTTACCTATAAATGGAGCCCTGAAATTAATTCCCGTATTTTTTAGTGGGTATAAGCGGGAATTCAAAGAATTCCTTGAAAATGTGGAAGATGCTTTCAATCTAGTATTTACCCAATAAATTATCCAAAGCTATTAGAATTTTCTAAAGCTAAAATCACGGGAGAAGTGAAGTCAAAACTAATAGTTAGATCTACAACAGAAACATAGGTAGATTTAAGGGATGTGTTAGAAGAAAACTGTGCAATTATAATAACGTTAGATTTTTACGCATATGCGGGGGAGAATTGAACAAATAGCATCTTGATGAAATCGTATTTATACCATGTAGACAGATTTTAAGGAGGCTGCGAGTAGGGTTTGTTCTTATGACGAACAGATGGGAGGGAGTCTTAGCTGTAGTGAAACGCTTGGTGGAGGCATGTTTCTTTCAAGGGTTATCAAACGAACGAATCCAGACAATAGTTAGAAGTAAAAACACATATGTAAGTAGCTTGGGATCCGCAGTAGAGATTGCTCTAGAAGAGGAGAGCAATATTATATCTAAATGAAATAAAGGTTCAATGAGAATAGATCATGTATACCAGAAGTTAGAATAGCAGAGTTGGGAAGCGCAAATTGCCACAAAGCTGGCCATCGCAAAGATAACCGTTACCTGAAAAGACAAGTGAAACAGGAGATAAAGCGTGAACCACATGAATCAACAGAGGGTCCGCTACCTTTGCTGGGAACCAGGTCATCCTAGGCAAGACTGCAAATAAATAAGAATTGGAAAATAAAATTTCCTAATAGCTTAATGTAGAATCAGGGAGACTTTTGAGGAGGCAGGATAGGCAACCAGCCGTGACCTGCGGTCCAAAAAGGAAGGGTTGCTATAGTATAAGAAAGAAAAGGAAGGTAAATTTTGGTGGAGACGAACAAGTTATGGTTCGGCCACAAAATGTTTGTTTAGTTGGTATCAAAACAGTAGAAACGCGTACAGAGGGACGCCATAACTCGACCCGGTACAGTCTAGTTTACAGGCGCTAGGCAATATTATTATATGTTGGTTCATTGAGTGCTAGGAAAACTTCTCATTTTGACATTTTTACTACTATCGATAGGTTTAGCACACTTGCTACTAATGGCCTAATTTAATTGGTAAGATCATAAACCATACTTATATATATATATATATATATATATATATATATGTGTGTGTGTGTGTAAAACTGATATGTTAAAATACTTCAATATTATAATCAAAGTAGGCCTTTACTCCGTTATCATGGAGAGAGGATGAGAAAACCACAACCATAAATCACTTTTCAAAAACCACCCTCAGTTCACTGAGCCAAGATTCGAACATTTGCCTCCTCGTCAACAACTATCGAGAGCTATCTGCTAATCACGCCCTCGCACGTTCGTCAGTTTGGCCGAATCCTAATTCCTAAGAAAATAGATGCCTCAGTAAGTGGCGAGTAGTTGTTGACTTCAGGAAGCTAAATGAGATAACAGTAGATGACGCCTACCCTATTCCAAATATTTCATAGATATTAGATCAGTTAGGGAAGACTAATTATTAATTATCCGCGTTAGCTGACATGGTGTCATCGTACAGCCAGTGTCCACTAAAAGTGAAGGACCGACCAAAAACTGAGTGCTAACACAGGACATTATTAATTTAAAAGGTTATGTTTTTGGTTGAAGGGTGTCTCCGAAACTTTTCAACGATTAGTGAATACTGTGTTTACAGGATTACAGGATTAAAATGTTTAATTTATTTGAAAGATGTTTTCATGTTTGGGGCGTCATTGCAGATACATTATGCTATACTTGTATTTGAAAGATATAGACAGCATGAGCTAAAATTACAACCAGATGAATGCAAATGTTTACGTAAGGGATTTACTTAGGGCATGTGGTCAAAACAAAAGGGGTTATGCCAGATCCAAGAAATGTAGAAAAAATATTCGAATATACTACACCAACCACAATTAAACGAATTCATTGGTGTTTGTAGTTACTACAAGAAGCTCATCCAAGATTTTAGCCAGATTGGCCAACCATTGTACAGGCTTCTGAAGAAAGGGGTAGAGTTTGAATGGCAAAAAAAAGAAAAAAAAAAGGAAAGAGCTTTTAATAATTTCAAATTGGTTTTAACAACAAAACCAACAATACAATTTTCAGATTTTACTAAACCTTTCATATTGACTACAGACGCTAGTCAAGAGGCTGTAGGTGCAGTATTGTCTTAAAGGGAAATAGGAAAAGATTTGCCAGCTGCATTCGGGAGTCGAACCCTGAATCAGGTGGAAAAAAATTACTCTACAACTGAGAGAGGGTTTCTATTAATTATTTGGGAAATTAAATATTACAGACCATATTTATATGGAAGAAAGTTTATCATAGTTAGAGATCATAGGCCTTTAACATACATCTTCAGTTTAAAGGGTCCAAGCTCACCATTGCTTAGATTGAGATTAAAATGATATGAGTACGCTTATCAAGTGGTTTATAGAGAGGGAAGTGTAATTGGTCACGCTTATGGGTTAAGTAGAAGCTGTGAAGTAACAACGGTTTGAACCCCGACCTTATTGAAGAATTCTAAACAGATAAAGGGAATCCCAATAGTCACATAGCTGACGAGATAGATGAAGATAAGAAAACAAGAATTTTGAGAGAATTTCATGATGACCCATTAGGAGGACATCAAAGTAAGAATAAAACGTATCAAAGGATTAAGTTATCATCGATGGCCACAGATGAAAAGGGACATAGAGGAATATATTAAAAGTTGTGAAATATGCTAAATGGACGAGATCACGCAAAGAAAAAATAAAGATGCCATATGAGTTAACCACTACACCAGGGCCTGGTTTCCCTAACGAGTGCAATTCTGTTCCGGCGCATGTCTAGAAATGGCGCAACTTTGCACCCAAGATACTCCCAAAGATGCGCCCTATTATTTGCTCCATTTCCGTGTTCACTAAACAAGACGCAAATTGGTGGCAAGATTATGGTGACGTTACCATAAACGTCATCAATTGCGCTCTTTTCGACCAATCCTTGTGAAGAATTTACTTTCAAAGTCAAGGCTACTTTAATTTAAATCCCTAGTGAAAATTACAGCAAATACAAACATTTCTAAATATTTCGCTTGTAAACTAGCAATAAAATTAGAAGCGGTTTCTTTCTGAGTGCTTTACAAAAACAATATTAGTACATTATTTAGTATTTAATTAAATTATTAGCTTAAAGCTTAAGTTTCATTAATAAAACATTTATAGAAACCTTAAACAAGAAATGCCATTGCGTTGTTTGAATGTAAAATTTCAACAACAAAAGGTAGAGTCGATAGGTTTTTACCTGGATGACAGTTCAAAAATCATATGTTTAGGTTTTGGGTTGCCAACACTTGTTAAGAGATCACTGTTTTGTTACAAATGTTAAGTTTTTTAATTACCTAATATGTATATTTTACATTTAAAATAATGTAAACTTAATTTTTCTCATACTATTTCATTACTTTTAATAATTCATTTTCATCCAACTCGAAACAACATAATTAAAAGCACTTATATTTCTTTTTGGAACGTTATTGATTATGTGTAATATAGTGCATATATCAATACCTTTGAATACAGGCATCGTATTTACTTGGAAAAGAGAAAATACTTGTAATTTTTTTATATATATAATACATTGTTTTATGAATATTCTATCGTGTTTCGAAATATTTAGGCGAATAAAATATTTTTATCCACTGCATGGATGTATCATTGTAAAAAACTTGTTTCCGTCATGTTCAACCACTTGGTTTAAATTCGTCCGTCACCATTTTGAAGCTTTTTTCGTTAGAACTTTTGTGGAAGTGCTGTGAATAATTTTTTTTAATGGAATAAAACAATAAATAAGCTTTGTGTCCGACCTCAAATAAATATATAAATAATTTTGGCTTAAATTACTGTGGTTAACTATCACATTCATATATTACCATCTGTTTTCATTACAGTTATCCAAAGTGATAGATGTCAGCTGTTGGCGTAGGGATATATTAGGGACTATTTCTAGTAACTTTTTGAGCTGTCATCCAAATAAACTTAGGTCATGAATGAATTATAATTGCTTTATTACCACTATCTAAATTGAAATAAATTTTGTGCTTGACAGACGTATGTTATTTTAATTTCTTTATTATTAATTGGAGTACAGTTAACTAATTATTGTATTTCAAGCCATAACGATAATATGCCAACATTTAAATTTAATGAAGTTACAATCATGATTTTAATAGTACTAATAATACTCTTGAGTGGTGGCAAATAAAAGGCTCAACTTTGCTCTTAATTTGCGCCTGCTTCTTTTTGTGAATAGGGACTTGGGCACATCTTTCAAACTTGTGCCGGCGCAACTATTTGCTCCCGTGAGTGAATCTAGGCCCAGAAGTAGTTTTCGAAAAGTTATGTTTAGATACAGTAGGGCCGTGGACAGAGAAAAGTAAAGTTTATAAGTATGTGTTGAGATGTCAGGACGAACTATTATCCTTACTATTATAAATGCGAATGTGAGTTTGTTTGTTTGTTACGCTTTCACGCCTAAACTACTCGACCGATCATCATGAAATT
>CABFWO010007505.1:0-24506 GCA_902155825.1 Timema genevievae | reverse complement strand
GGAGGTATTGTAGGGAAATTCTTGTTTCTTAAACAGTTTTCTCTTAACTTATTTAACAAATTAAATCTAAATTAATTTAACTGTGGTTCCCTCCATATGGATATTCCCGTAAATACAATGATTTGTAACTTGTGGGATTATATTTATCTGTAAAAGTTGGAAGGAAAAAACCCCACAATGTTTCAAACTCGTTTGAAATTATTTCAAGTGGTTGATCTTGAAACCATAACTCTCGAATGGTTCCAGTTAAAGATGGTGGCTGCGTTTGGATCCGAAAAGCTTGAATTATAAATACAGTAGGATTTAGCTAATTCAACATTGATTAATTCTAAAAATTGGGTAATTTGAGCCCATCATGATTCCCCATGAAGTTCCTATACAAATCAACGGTAAAAAAACCCCACCACAATTTAATTCGAATTTTATAATGAAACATTTGGATAATTCGAAGCCTATACACTGTAAATATTCTAGTTGGTACACAAGTCAAACCTAGCTTAGCTATTTTTTATTAAACTATCTCAATGTCAAATAAATTTGGAGTTAGCTTATTAACACAGAAATGAGAAAGCGGGGAATTATGCACCGGCGGCGAGCGGGTTGCCTAATATAGGAATGTGTTGGCTCGGCTTTCATCAATAAAATTATGATCTAAGTTTATTCTTAAATGCAAATTTTTACAAGTTTTTATATTTGAATGTTTCTTGTTTTTCATGTGTGTATTATTCTGTATGTGTGTTTTATATGGCATGTATAAAATGTGTGGGTTTATAATATAAATGTATATAAATTAAATGTAGCATAATTTTAGGTTATTGATTTATTGTTTACCAGCTGCCTAGATACTCATGAAAATTGTTAATTCGAACTTTGTATACCTCCGATTTTTTTTATATATCCCTTGGAAATCTAATTTAAAAAGTTCTATTGTAAATATTACGTTTCACTGTTTAGAAGTTCTCATTGCTTTTTTAAAAATTATACTCATAATTTGCAAGAAGTGAGAAACGAAATAATAGTCGCTGTTGCAGAAAGACAATAGGTAAACTTTTTTTTATCGCATTTCACCAAAGAGTATATACATGAAATAATATACACTATTACATAAACATGTTATTTGTTATGTACATTTTCATATTCTCAGTTCTCAAAGCTTTAATTTCTAAGAAAATATTCGTCTATAGCTCGGTGATTACTGACTGATTTTATAAAATATGATTTCAAACAAAAGTTACCCGCCTCGATGGCGTAGTTGGCTAAAGCGCTAGTCGTGTTGAGCTCGACTGCCGAGGACGGGGAGATCGAGGTTCGAATCTCGGTCGGGTGAACTGGGGGTGTCTTTTCCTAAATGGCTTTCCACTCTCCCTCCAAGCAAATGCGGGTTCACTTCCTCTCAATTCAACCTACCCAATTTTTAATCCATTAGCGTAATTAGTACTTAAGCGTATAACCCGAATGGGTAGTAAGACGCGGTGCATAATAATAATAATAATAATAATAATAATAATAATAATAATAATAATAATAATAATAATAATAATAATAATAATAATAATAACAAAAGTTGTTATTTTTAAAAGACCAACAACTTAACAATGATAAACTATTTCATATCTTAGTGAGTTGCGGAGAAATGATCAAAATTGGAGATTTACGCTTTTGAAAAGTACCCTAAAAATAATTTTCAGTGTTGGATATCTAATTTAAAAAAATAAAAAACCTTGGGGTAACCTTATGAAAACCCTAAATACCAAGTTTTAGCCTGATCGGGAAAATAATTTCGGCTTTAGTTCTAGTGAGATTGCATTGCAAAAAAATACCTTTTCAAATTCAGTGGGTCATGAAACATCGATAGCCATCAAAATATCGAATTCTATCTTTTTGACAGTCACAGTACCTCCTCTTTACGAGAGGTCGAGATAGTTAGACCACTTCGGAATATCTTACCACTTAGTCCGCGTCTTACCGCTCATCCGAGCTATCCACGTGGTTACATTAACACGGTAAGAATGAGAAAGGTCTAGTTTAAAGAATGTGTACCAGCACTTTTTTAAATAAAGAGAGTAGGAACCGTTGATGTAAGACAATTTTAGGATTATATAATAATGCATGGTTTATGTCAAAATTTTATCTTTAAAGCCTGTCGAATAAAACGTAAATACAAGTACAGTAGGGTACATGAACTTCGGATATCCTTTCTTGACTTGCCGTGACGTCACAGGTAGGCAACATTGTTAATTAAGGGGGCTGTCTAGGTACTCAGATACCTTCAATTAGATGTTGCGCTTATGTTAAATATTGACAAAACATTTAGCAGTACACGAGCTTGTTGTTTAGTGCAATTAACGCAAAACTATTTTCTATGAACCTATACATATATAGACTTGTAACCATAGTTTAAAAGTTGACATTTTCCACCCTAAAAAGTACAAAAATCCACATATTTCCGTTGATCATTAAGAGCTAAATGTCCGGAAAACAAAAGGTAACTGATATAGGAGCGTAGAATGGATCTTTGTGGATAGAATTATGTCATTTAATACAACACAAATTGTATTGTCATTTGTATTTTCCACCTCCCTGTTTGTTCTCCTACTGCTGGACAGATCCACCTAGGAACGTTATAAACCCATTTGCTTTCTGGCATTTAGTAATTTCTAATCAACTATTCTAGATACTTATTTCTTAGCATCGTATCTTACCCGTTAGGGTTATACGCTGATGTACTAATTACGTTAATGGTTTTAGGGATTAGTAGGGTTATATTTATAGGAAGTGTGCTTGAATTTGAATGGAAGGAGAGTGTAAAACCATTTTGTAAAAACCATCCTCAGTACACCCAACCGATGTTCGAGCCTTGATCTCCCCGTCATTGGCAGTCTGGTCTTCTGTGAGAGTAGCGCCTTAGACCACACGACCACCGAAGTGGGTCTACAGATTTAATCATAAAGTAATATGTTTTAATTTTTTTTCCGTAAAAAATCATGTGTTTTGCAAATATTGTTCCGATCATAGGTACACAATATTGTAGTGACTGCAAGCCAAGGTTCACAGCCAGCAGATACCTCTCTCTCTCTCCCCTGATATGAAGATAGATGGCTGTGGGTCTTGTCCGGGGTTTGAACCCTTATGCCGTACGCCTGCCACACCCTAGCCTAGTCCGGGCTCACACAAACACACACACACACACACAGCGCTGTGACGACACCAAGGCAGCGGCCCGCGCCTCGCTATTGATCGGCGTCGCGGCGCTAGTGGGGAGGGGAGAAGGGCGGTGGCGCGCGGACCCCGAATATCTGCCCCGGCCAGGACACTTACCCGCACTACAGACCTACACCGAGAGCTGCCCTACAATGTACCCCTCCCTCTCACCAACCCCTCTCACCCTCGTCATCCTATGTATTTATTTTCTCACGATCTCTAGGAGAGAGGAAGTATTGAGATAGTCAACCAAAATTAATAGAATTCGAGATTTTTGGTGTATGTCGACGTTTCATTACTCTCTGAACCCCAAAAAGGGTTTTCGCTATGCCGTCTGTGTGTCGGTATCTCAGCCTAGGGCCTAAATAATTTTAATATTTGTTATATAACTTGGTGTTTAGGCTTTTCATAAGGTTTACTAGAAGGATTTTTGGAATTATCAAACTAATTATAAAACTCAGGGTATGTACTGAAAGGACAAAAAGAGAAAAGAGAAATTTTCTCGAGTTCTTATCTAAATATTTTGATTCAAATCCGTATTTAGGCACTGTTTAAAGTTACAAAAAATGGAGTATCTCATTTTACAGTAAATATTATTTTGAGGGTACTTTCCAGAAGGAGAAATTCCTAATTTTGGATAATACCTCCATCACTCTTTGAGATACAAAGTAACTTATCGTTACAAAGTTGTAGGAATATTAAAAGTAAAGAACTTTCATTTGAAATATATTTTTATAAAAACGATAGTTTATGATCTGTAAGGAAATATAATTTTCAAACAAAGGTCTAGAAAATGGAGAGTTGATTATTTTGATCTTTGGTGGACAATGACGTTCAATTTTTTCCACTGTGTTGCTGTTATAGTGTAAATTATTTCATTTAAGCTCTTTGGTGAAATGCCATTATAGTTCTGAAGCAATCTATGTTATTGGATTTATTTTATTTCACATATTACGAGCTATAAGTATGACTTTTAATAAGTAGCGATAAAGTTGATGGTATCTCACCTGATGCCAAGGAATGTGACATTCGTCTTACTACCCGTTCTGGTTATACGCTTAAGTACTAACTACTCTAATGGGTTAGGAAGATTGAATTTAGAGGAAGTGAACCCATATTTATGTAGAGGGAATGGGGAAAGCCATTTAGGAAAAACCACCCTCAGTTCACCCGACCGAGATTCGAACCTCGATCTCCCCGTCCTCGGCAGTCAGACTCAACATGAAGCCAACTAGCCACCGAGGCGGGTGTCAAGGAATGTAAAACTTTGAATGTACAAACAATAGTTTATATCATACCAGTTGTTCTCTGTGGGTGTGAAGTATTGTTTCTTATCTTACGTGACGAAAAAAAATTTGGGGAGTTGGAAAATAGTTGCTTAGGAAGATAGTTGGTCCAAAATGGGGATTCAGATAATGGAGAGTGAAGAAGTTTACATAATGATGAATTGCATACCCTGTACTCATTACAAGATAATGTTAGGAAAATAATGTCTTGTAGATTACGGTGGGCAGGATATGCAGCGCGAATGGAAGATTCTAGAACCTTGTTCAGAGTACTGATCAACATAGGGATAGGGTGTAGTGAGGTAAACTGGATAGAGCTAGCTCAAGATAGGGATAGGGTGTAATGAGGTGGACTGGATGTAACTAGCTCGAGAGAGGGATAGGGTGTAATGAGGTGGACTGGATGTAACTAGATCTAGATAGGGATAGGGTGTAATGAGGTGGACTGGATATAACTAGCTCGAGAGAGGGATAGGGTGTAATGAGGTGGACTGGATATAACTAGCTCGAGAGAGGGATAGGGTGTAATGAGGTGGACTGGATGTAACTAGATCTAGATAAGGATAGGGTGTAATGAGTTGGACTGGATATAACTAGCTCGAGAGAGGGATAGGGTGTAATGAGGTAGACTGGATATAACTAGCTCGAGAGAGGGATAGGGTGATATGAGGTGGACTGGATGTAACTAGATCTAGATAGGGATAGGGTGTAATGAGGTGGACTGGATATAACTAGCTCGAGAGAGGGATAGGGTGTAATGAGGTGGACTAGATAGAACTAGCTCAAGATAGAGCAAATGTTGGTGGCGTACTTTTGTAGATGTGGCAATAAACTTTAAAGTTCTTCATACTAGAGTCAGTAAGCGAGGAAGTCTGTGTGGTGACTGCACCATTTATTACTTTCGTTTAGGTCCTTAGTTCTACCCTCCGGGATTCAAACCTCGATCTTCCCGTTATTGGCAGTCCAGCCTATTGCGAGAGCTACGCCTTATATTTGGACCATACATGCTTCGGTGGCCACATGGTCTAAGGCGTTACTCTCGTGTTAGACTAGACTGCCATTGACGGGAAGATCGGGGTTTGAATCTAGGTCAGGTGTACTGACGATGGTTCTCCCTAAAAGTTTTCCACTCTCCCTCCATGCAAATGCAGTAACGGAGGGCTAAGCTCAGACTGTATATCCTAAATACGGTTCTAACCAATAATATTACTCCATTCTACTTCCAAGCTAATGCGGACACCTCTTCCTATTATTTAATCTGCTCATTCAACCATCACCATTTTACTGCACATTTTAACAAGTGTATGGTTGTAATCTACAAGTAGTAATTCATTCATTTCAAATCATTATGGTTCACGAGCTATTTTAACTTGCTATTTCGTGCTATTAGCGGATGTACAATTTTTAAGGTAAAGTAATTAATGTATGAAGCTGAAATTAATATAGCTAGACATTCATATGAGGTGTACACAATTAAATGTTATTAATAATAATACTATAAATATTTAATTGTGTACTCCTCATGACAATGTCTAGTTATATTAAATTTCAGCCTCACACATGAATTACTTTAGCTTAAAACAATTGTACCTACGCAAATAGCATGAAATAGCAAGTTTGATCCATTATTAGTTATTGTTATTATCATGTGTTCTGTCTTATGACAGGTCCATTCCTTTTGTCAGTGAACTTAGACCTTCATTGCATCCTGTCCTCTGCCTCCTCCTTCTGCTTCCAGGACCTTCTCAAATCTTCTCCAGCACCACATTTCAAAGCTCTCCAAGTATTTATTTTCCATCTTCCTGAGAGTCCAAGTAACTGCTCCATACAGTGCGATGCTCCAAATATAGCATTGTATCAGTTCCTTCCTCAGTTACAAATTCAACTTACTGGTCAGCAGTAAACTCTTCTTGTTGAAAGCTTCCTTGGTCATGGCGATCCTCGACCTAATTTTACCCCTTATAACTCGTCAACTGTAAATAATTTGAAATCATTGAATCATAATTTATATCTTATAGATATAAGATTGTTAACATTGTGTTGTAAAATCATAAATGTCAAATGTGTTTAGGCTGGTATGAAGGAGGACAAGAGTTAAGGTGGGGATATACGGGACGCAATAAAATGGGATTTTGCAGTTTTTATAGCAAAACATTTTTTGCCAATTAAATAAAATACTGCTTCAGTAACAACGTTTAGTTTAATTTTTTCACATGGCGGTATCAACAATTGTTGAATAGCTGTCATGATGAGAAACTTTTTGAATGAAGAGGAAAAGTTGTTATTAAATTCCAGGACACCCTCGACAGATATTCAACAATTGTTGATATCAACATGTGAGGAAAATTAAACTCTATGTTTCTAATGGAGCATAGTTGATTTAATTTTGGACAAAGAAATGTTTTGGTATAAATACTGCAAAAACACTGGTCGTTTCTCCCACCTTAAAGTTAGTATTTCTTGCAGTTTTTATGCTCAAAAACATTTCGATCTCTAAATGCAGCCAACATTTTTACAACTTAGGAAAAATATGGTATTTGAGTTAGTAACATTAATAAATTCATATTTTATTTGATAGATTATACAGGTAAACAGTTGTGTTGACACACACAACTCCATTATGTTACAAACGGTTTTACTCGCATACTGAAAAGTCAGGGATTTTGGTTTTGATTTTCTGCATAAAGTAATCTCAATAGTTCTTGAATATCCGTCACGAGCAGGGTGTAATTTGAAAATGATTCCCCCCCGCCCCCTTCATTTAAAAGGCTTCTGTCCCACTGTCACTACACGAATGACAATCGTTCAAGAGCTGTTGAGGTTACGTACGTAGAACATTAAACTAAACTTAACTATGAGGTATTATTTGATTAGTTTTGTTCTGGCTGATAAACAAACCTTAAAACCCAGAGTCAGGCACGCTACCCCTGCGGACAACTCTTGCCGGTAATTTTATTTGTTAACAAAGGATCATTTAGATCAGAGTAGCTAGAAGGGTGTGGGGGTAGGTATTCTTCTTCATAAGTTCCCCTCCAAGAAACCACACCTCCTCCGAAGTTGACGGGTGTAAGCATATCTCGACCAACCTGGCGGCGATGTTGATACCTAATTGGAAGTTAATTTAGGAAGAGAAGGGAAGGGGGATCCCCGCCTCCCAGACCCCGTGCTACTCAAGCTAGACAGCCACCCCTTGTTCTCTTAGTATTCCACTCACCCACCTCCTTATACCTCCTCTACACCGCATAGTTTCCTGGTAGATTGCAGGCGAGAGAGGGGTTTCTTCTTCTTGTCTGCAAGTTGCCAGGGAGTTTCCAAAACTAGAAGCCCTCCTCCTTCCACACAGACTACTAACGTCACTTTGATAAGTCTCCGTTGACACCTTTACTGTGAAATATTAGGAGGAAAAGAGCAAGGGGAGGGGGGCGGTCGTGTCGGTTACTTACAAGGTAAACTAACATTTACAGTATTTCTTAGTGTTAAATATTAGCAATTAATGAGCAATTAAAAGAGTCTTGTTTAAATTTCTACACGAACAAAAGAATAATTAAATTAGCTATTTACATCCAATCCATCTTTTTACATACTATACGTATAGTGATCTAGTTCCATCCAGTCCACCTCATTACACCCTATCTCTTTCTTGAACTAGTTCTATTCAGTCCACCTCATTACACCCTAGCTCTATCTTGAGCTAGTTATATCCAATCCACCTCATTACACCCTATCTCTATCTTGAGCTAGTTATATCCAATCCACCTCATTACACCCTATCTCTTTCTTGAGCTAGTTCTATTCAGTCCACCTCATTACACCCTATCTCTATCTTGAGCAAGTTCTATTCAGTCCACCTCATTACACCCTATCTCTATCTTGAGCTAGTTCTATTCAGTCCACCTCATTACACCCTATCTCTATCTTGAGCTAGTTCTATTCAGTCCACCTCATTACACCCTATCTCTATCTTGAGCTAGTTCTATCCAGTCCACCTCATTACACCCTATCCTTATCTTGAGCTAGTTATATCCAATCCACCTCATTACACCCTATCTCTTTCAGGTCCATTATAGCGTTATTTGTTAATCTCCCATTTGTGTTTAGATCTTCCCAATGGTCTCTTCCCGTTGGTTTGGCCAGTCAATACCCTTAACACGGTTCTAGATCCTCCCATTGGTCTCTTCCCGTTGGGTTTGCCAGTCAGTACCCTGAACACGGTTCTAGATCCTCCCATTGGTCTCTTCCCGTTGGGTTTGCCAGTCAGTACCCTGAACACGGTTCTAGATCCTCCCATTGGTCTCTTCCCGTTGGGTTTGCCAGTCAGTACCCTGAACACGGTTCTAGATCCTCCCATTGGTCTCTTCCCGTTGGGTTTGCCAGTCAGTACCCTGAACACGGTTCTAGATCCTCCCATTGGTCTCTTCCCGTTGGGTTTGCCAGTCAGTACCCTGAACACGGTTCTAGATCCTCCCATTGGTCTCTTCCCGTTGGGTTTGCCAGTCAGTACCCTGAACACGGTTCTAGATCCTCCCATTGGTCTCTTCCCGTTGGGTTTGCCAGTCAGTACCCTGAACACGGTTCTAGATCCTCCCATTGGTCTCTTCCCGTTGGGTTTGCCAGTCAGTACCCTGAACACGGTTCTAGATCCTCCCATTGGTCTCTTCCCGTTGGGTTTGCCAGTCAGTACCCTGAACACGGTTCTAGATCCTCCCATTGGTCTCTTCCCGTTGGGTTTGCCAGTCAGTACCCTGAACACGGTTCTAGATCCTCCCATTGGTCTCTTCCCGTTGGGTTTGCCAGTCAGTACCCTGAACACGGTTCTAGATCCTCCCATTGGTCTCTTCCCGTTGGGTTTGCCAGTCAGTACCCTGAACACGGTTCTAGATCCTCCCATTGGTCTCTTCCCGTTGGGTTTGCCAGTCAGTACCCTGAACACGGTTCTAGATCATCCCATTCGCACTGCATGTCTAGTCCATTATAGCCTGCAAAATTCAAAACTATCCTAACAATTTCTTGTGATGATTACGGGGTATTTAACTCATCGTTATGTCTAAGTAATTAATTTATTATTTAAAAATTATATTTCGACCATTTAACGCTATTATCAGAGCCCGGATTTTGTTGACTTTGTTTTTGTATCACAGAAAATAAATAATCACGTGTACACAAATTATATTCACTATTCCCTGGCTGTGGAAATATTTTTCATTTTTTGTAATTTTATAATGTTTAGTTCTTGGTTTGTGTCAATTATTAGTCATTTTGAGAAATTTACGTTGAACAAGTATATTTTTAAATAATATCGATATTTTATAAATGCATAAATACTCAAACATCAACTTTTTTCATCACACAGTTATAAGAATGAGAAGAAATGTAGGTCATGAACTTTGTATTATTATTATTATTATTATTATTAGCACCGCGTCTTACTACCCGTTCGGGTTATACGCACTTACGCTAATGTGTAATGGTAGGGTGATTGTGAGATGAAATGGAGGACCTACAGTTTAACGTGGAATCCGAACCACGGTAGAGGCCTGGCATTCCTCACATTCACAAGTTGTGATTAATACACATCTTGTCAGAGGTGAAGGAAGAGTTTGGCAATCAGATAAATCTGTGCCGGGACCAAGGATTGAACCCCGGACCCTCATCATAGAAGTCTGACACCTTACCCCTAGACCACCAGGTCAAACATGAACTTTGTACCCTCTTTGCTTGTTTGGTTGTAAAATACACATTCCTGGTGAGACTGTAACTAAGGTAGAGAAGGTTGCATTGGGAGGGGGTAGCTATTACTTCTGAAGTAGATACTTGTAAATATTATATTATATTTAGCATAATGCAAGAGTTTAGTTGTTAAAGTCTTATTGTTGCAGTGTCCATTTGTAAAGTGAGTGTTTTATATATAGACGTGTACATTCATTACGAGTTTCTATTCATATTTTTATCTCATTTTTTTGTAAATTTGAAGTAATATTTTAGAATTTTTAGGTTAATTTTATGGGTAATTTTTTGACACTGTGTAGGTAATCAAAGACCGGCTCCTGGTTATTAATATATTATTTAACTTTATTTAATCAACATTCGATCATACTTCAGATTAATTTTTCTACAGTTCAATTTTGCGAATAAAAGGCACAGTTTTACTTGATTTGAATAATTTTTAAAATATGAGTATGCTAATATTTTTTTCCTTTGAAATATACAACCAAATAACTACAACTAGTGCTGTATAACCAAGTTTTTAAAAAAAATATGGAGTATATTGTTTGGAATTTTTAATGTGTGATTTGTAACAAAAGGCCATCTTAATATTCAGTCAGGGGTGGACTGCTAGATATCACGGTGGGGTGGTTTGCTTTGAGCCTCTGCAACTAATTTAGACTTAAATAAAACTATTCATTCAATTCGAGATAATTATTTTGGTCTAATTTTAATCAAAAGTTCCAGTGAGTAAGATCGAGGTTGCTCAGAATATACGATGACATCAAATGTAAAACCGTTCTTTTTTTTTTACCACCACGTCTTACTACCTGTTTGGGTTACACACCTATGTACTAATTAATCTAATGATTTTAAGGATTAGGAAGGTTATTTTTAGAGGAAGTGTACCCTATATTCGCGTGAATGAAGAGTGGAAAAACATTTTGGAAATAACACCCTCAGTACACCCAACTGAGATTCGAACATGGAATCTCCCCATCATCGACAGTCTATGCTACTGAGAGAGTAGCGCGTTAGACCATGCGGCCACTGAAGTGATTAATCCCGTATGTTGTATCTTGGTGTTGTTTATGGACAAACATAAAATCATCTGTTTAATGATCTAAAAAAGTATCGAGTGCAGGATCATTTTACAAACTTAAATATATTAATAAATACATTAAGCTATTGTCCAAGCATTTAGAGGCATGTATGTTCTTGTTAGTTGAAAATTCAAAATCGATCATCGATAGTCTAATAATTTATCTGAAGTGGCCTTGGGATTAAATTAAATATTAATAAAGATATAAATAGTTTACCTTACCACTTCAGCTTATACTGAAACAAAGTTTCAGTGGTAGATGTTAATAGAGGCTCTTAGAGCATAATTTAACATCTACCACGGAAGATATGTTTCAGTATAAACTGAAGTATTTATGTCTTCAGCCCCCTTATCAATTTGCATTAGCTACTTTTTTGTTAATTTTTATGAAAAAAAATGTGTATTTGGGATTTGTCTTCAATTTGCCACTAACAACTTTGAATCCTCAATATTCGAGTTAACAGATAAAAATGATAAAATGTAGATTTCCTTCCATTCCCTCTTCAACAGCTTTCTTTTAATTTTGATCTGTTCAGTAAACTTGTGAAAATATTATGTTTCTTTTCAATGGGTTCAGCTACGACTAAATTTTATTTTTGTAAATTTTTCAGTTTTTTTTTACGAAAATTGGCTCTTGAAACTCATATAATTAGCTCATAATTATGTTAAGATATTCTAGAAAAAAATTTCCCCGGACTCCAATCCTTCCCCCATTTGGAAAACCCACGGGGGCACCCTTGCGTCCATGTCGCAGTTGCTGGCTCTTGAGTGTGTACAATTAATCTCGCAATGAACGCAGAGCAAGCAGCTGCTATGTGGTACTTCCTAAGGAAGCGTAAAGAAAGGAAAAGAAGAGATTTTGGGTGCACCTTATGGTGGAGTGTCGTCAAGAAAAGGGGATGTTTAACCATTTTTTTTATCAAGAACAAAGGCTATAAGAAAACATAAAAAACGCACGCTAGACCGGAACAAGTGACTTTCAACGAGAGACTGATTGGTTTCGTCACGAATTGTATTGGCAGCTGTGTAATCGCTTGTGGTGTGCGTACACCCATTACATTGAGCAATGTAAATAAAAACTAATAATAATAATAATAATAATAATAATAATATTTAGCACCGCGTCTTACTACCCGTTCGGGTTATACGCTTAAGTACTAATTACACTAATGGATTAGGAATTGGGAAGGTTGGATATAGAGGAAGTGAACCCGCATTTGCGTGGAGGGAGAGTGGAAAACCATTTAGGAAAAACCACCCCCAGTTCACCCGACCGAGATTCGAACCTCGATCTCCCCGTCCTCGGCGGTAGAGCTCAACACGACTAGCGCGTTAGCCAACTACGCCACCGAGGCGGGTAATAAAAACTAGATGTATCTCTTAGGTCTTGGACGTTTTTTTAGATGTATCTTGGTTTTATGTGAATAAAAGTTGTAGACTCTAGTATTCCTGGATGTATCTTGACTTTTCCAGACGAGCTAGATTAATTGGGTGAATAAAAGACTAGAATCTAACTTTTTCGCTGAGATACATCTAGGTTTTTTTAAGACATGGAGGGGGCATGCTAGCTTTTCAGTAGTGTCCATCAGTTTGATCATGGCGATGTTCCTGACGGTCAGACATGAGAAAATGTATCGTGTTCGGAGGGATGTTAATATATGTAAATAGCTGTTACTATTTGAAAATGAAAATGTTGACATTTCAATTGTGGAGTCTTTGCCAGTAACTGACGAAACACGTGGAGGAGTCTTAACTTCCCGAAAACGGATGGTGATACCTCTCATACCTTAATTATTTACCAAAGCTTTCATCGCATCAACACCAGTGTTTTTTTAATCGTATCTTTTGTATACACACACACACACACACACACACACGAGGACAATTCATAAGGGTGTCATTAACATAGAACTGCTATCTAAAATTTCCTAGTCCAAAGATTTACTAAGAGCTACATAGCGGCGTTGACAAAGAGATAAAAATAAATAAAAAATGTGGCATAGATAGGCGACATTGACAAAGAACCACTACCTAAAAATGTCCCAGTCTAAATATGTCCTGCCACACTGGTTGTACTGAAAGTGTTTTTTTAACAATATGTTTTCAAACTTTCCCTTCACGCGGACGCTGATTCATAGTACAAAACAACTCTTATTTCCGGTCTGGGCAGGATACATCTACCTAGACTTAGCTTATAATTATTCACTTCGACATTAGTTGGCGTTAAGTCTAAGCCCTAGATTCTACTAAGTAGACTCTATATCTTTTATTCACTTCACCCAATCTGTACAGACCACTGGCCGCGCGGCTTCTATGCCGTGTTCACACCGCTCGTATTCTCACCGGCCGCGACGACACGCTTTCCGCGTGGCATAGTGCGCACCGTGCCATACAACTCCATACAACTCGTTGGCTGCGCCGGCAACGGCCATCATATTTATAATCCCGAGCCATTTGTAATCTCCCAGTCCACCCCTGTCTACAATTCTTGCCAACCAACGTAACCCAGGCTAAATAAATACTTAGCATCAAACTATAACTTCAGCAATTCAAAATAAGTACTCCCAAAATTATTTTGATTTGTTTTTACGTCCTTTTAAGAAAGGAAAGGGGGGAGTCATTATATTTTCGGGATCAACAAACTCTTTTTCTAAGATAAACATGGTTCAGGAACTTATCTAATAATTTCTTTGAGATTTATTATTATTATTATTATTATTATTATTAGCACCGCGTCTTACTACCCATGCGGGCTATACGCACTCACGCCAATGTGTAATGGTAGGGTGATTGTGAGATGAAATGGAGGACCTACAGTTTAACGTGGAATCCGAACCACGGTGGAGGCCTGGCATTCAACACATTCACAAGTTGTGATTAATACAAGTCTTGTCAGAGGTGAAGGAAGGGTTTGACAATCAGATAAATCTTTGCCGGAACCGAGGATTGAACCCCGGATCCCCAGCACAGAAGTCTGACACCTTACCTCTAGACCTCCAAGTCACCATCTTTGAGATATAAAACACATGGTAAAACTTACTATTTTTATAGAAGTTTTAATGAATTTTTTCAGTAAAACCTCAACAAATTATAATAAATGCGTTGGAATTATTTTTACAACAGTAAACATGATTATAATTTGGGATCATATCATTTTAACTATATTTAGTAATATTTTGACAAGATAAAAATGTAGGTAGAAAATAACAAACTTTTTTTAAAAGTGTGAATAGCATTTTAGTAAAAGCGTGGAGCTATTTGAATCAGATATTTACTAAGATATTCTACCATAGATATAAATATTTCCACATATTTTTATTAATTGTGTTTATTATTGAAATTTGGATGCCTCTAGAAGCTATTTGAAGTGGCTTTCTCCGGAAAAATTTTGAAAATTGAATGCATCTAGAAGTAGTTTCTAGTTTGATTTAAAGTCATAGTTCAGCTTCATATTCGATAATATCAGATGGTTTGAAATATATCTGGGGGCAGGTTTATTCCAAGGTTGGGTGGGAAATCTTTTCATGGAGGGGAAATTCCACCCCTCTAACTCATTTCAATAACACACCCTCCCAAAAAAAGACAGCAATACCCTTCAAACTAGACTAGAACTATTACACAAGGCTTTGAGTGCCGTTGAGAAATGGTATGTAATGGTTTAGTTTTATTTAAAAACTAATTCAAAAGGATTAATTTTCAAATACTGTAACGCCAATAATCGTAAAACTTATAGGTTACCTTTAAAAAGTGTTAATAAGTTACAACTAGTTAAGTTTCTATTTTAATAAGAAAACAAAACTAATTGATATACAATACTGAGTCAAATAGCACCTGAAGCCAACTATTTCTTAACATCAAATTGCTATATTGGTTTTCGATTGAATGAGCTCAAACTTCTTGTTTATGAACCCTAAGAAACTAAGAAACTATGTATGAGTTTTAAAAAAAATCCCAAAATTAGTAACTATTAAAATAGTGCCAAAACTTTAAGATGCAAAGAAGAATATTTACATAATTAGGAACTATGTTAATTTCAGTCATCTTTATCTTTTAAAACCAATTTTTCAGATGTTTGAACGATTTAAACTGGATTTTTTACATGAAATTTTAGACAGTAGTGCAATTGATAATTATAATAACTGAATGACAAAAAATATGCGCAGTAGCTTAAAATCTTATTTTGATTCAAAGAACTCCATGACCCACAAATTTCCATATTTTACAACCCGAATGGCTACTAAGGCGTGGTGGAAAATAATAATAAAATATTAAGTATCACTGGGGAGTCGAATCCATAAAGCTGTATCTTACATCACAAAATCATTAATCACGGTGCATATAGATATTAGGTTGTCACTTGGTAATATAAGATGTGACTTAACTGTGCCTTCATCTGCTTCGGCGGCCGCATGGTCTAAGGCATCACTCTCGCAATATACTTGACTACCGATGACAGGGAGATCGTGGTTCGAATCCGGGTCGGGTACACTGAGGGGGGTGTTTCCAAAAAGGTTTTCCACTCTCTATCTACGCAAATGTGGGTACGCCTACTCTAAATTCAACCTTCCTAATTCCTAGCTAATTAGCGTAATTTGTACGTATGCGTATAACCTGTACAGGTAGTTAGACGCGGTGATGAAATAAACCATGCGTTAGTTCTATATTTTACCACTGGTAGGCGCTAACATTGATCGCTAATTTTGCGTAGAACAAAATAGAACTTTTCAAAAGAGTGAAGTTAACTACGATCTGACTCATAGAGAAGTAACTTTTTTTAACAGTTATATAAATTACTAATTTAAAAAATTCATGTATCAAGTCATGTGATTTTCAGCCGTCACTTTTGATAAACATTATAAAAACCTATAAAATAACAATAATAAACTAGTAAAATGTAATAAAAATTGACCGCGACAAAATAAGTTAGTATGTTCTAAGAGTTTCTTCCTGTCAGAATCCTGCTATAGTTTCCCCAAAATTATTGTTATACGGAATTTGCAAGGAAACGAGTAAAGTTAGTAATACATTTAGACCGGAGATAGTCTCTAGATATAGTTGGAAATATACCCTTTCGCCCCCATTAACATCCACCAACCATTGCCGGTTCCTGCCGATATCAAATAAGCAAGCAGCGCTAGCTACCTTTGGCAGAGGACCACTGAAACGTTGCCAACTCACCGTTGTATAATATAGTAGCTGGCAAAGTCAAGAATGAAAACGAGTAAATTCAAAAAAATATCCGTGACTTTCCCAATTGGAAAAACTTTATGTCAATACGACAAAATCGCTCGTCATTAATTTAATTTAAATATTTTAGAATACATTCTAAAAATGTGTAATTATTTTTGTTTAGTTTGTGTTCGGATCAGCTGTCTGTCATGAGAACGTGATAGTTCTCATTATCATCACTTGGTGAAGTGAGCGTTGGTTCAACTACTACACGCTGGACGTCGTAGTCTATACAGAAGACAATATCTGAGTGTTTTTATTATGTTAAGCTGAAGAGACTGATTCTTTTGTTTATTTTGTTCTGTTAACATGAAGATTAAGGTTATTATTAATGTATACTTGTTTTTTTTGTGTGTGACTTAGAAAATATAGTTAAATAAACCAGAAATATGGAATTATATCTTTAATAATTATTGGTCCTCCAAAACAAACAAAACATTTTGGTCCTACCGACCGAGTAATGCAATTGTGTACTAGGTTATGCACTTTGTTACGTGAATGAGTTTAATTGTGTGAAACTACCTGCGCAAAACATTAGTCCTTTAATCAGTGGTGGTGACTTAGATGTCAAAGAGAGCTACAACCACAGTGATCCCAGCCTTCACAGGTACCTATTGCTAATTTTGGCTATTTTTCTATTTTCTCACCTTGCATTGTCCCTGTCCTTTAATCATTGAATCGACTGAAGTAAAAATTAATGGTAAAGAAACGAGTTGTTTTGAAAGGTAGACTTACATGCATACAAACATATGTTAATCAGTTTAGTAATTCACATAACTTAGAGCAGCTAAGTGGCAGGTATCAGGCAGCAGAAGAAATGTTCAATGAATTTAAATGCATTCAATCAGAATTAGAATTAAAGGACGATGAAATTGATGCTCAGTTAGAATATCGTGAAGGCTTCAAAACTACAGACTGGGATGTAATAGCACTGATTAAAATGTGGTTACAGCTGCATGAAGATGCGCGGGCAGTGCAATTTGCAGCTACTATGTCTTCGGAAACTTCTAAGGCAAGGCCAGCTATAAAGTTACCGCCTATCAATCTACCTAGTTTTGAGGGTGACTACACAGCTTGGGTAAAATATCATGATACATTGCTTGCCTTGATACATAGCAACAGTGAACTTACAGAGATACAGAAGTTTCATTATTTGAATTCATATCTTAAGGGAGAAGCATTATAATTAGTTCAAAATTTCCCGATTTCTGCAGAAAACTACAGTGCTACGTGGGTATCTCGGTACTCTAACAAAATAATTAAAGCGAGCAAACACATAAAGGGCCTATTAGAGGCAAGTACAGTTAGCAAAGAATCAGCAAGGGAGTTGAGAAGCCTTGTTGATACGTTTAGGGGTCATCTAAATGCCCTGGAGGCCCAGGAAATAATTGATAGGAAATTCATGGAATCCATGATTGTGTAGTTAGTTACTGACAGGCTGGACCCTATGTCTAGAAGAGAATGGGAGATACACCTACCCCCAAAGTAACTTCCCACATCTGATGAATTGTTCACATATTTAGACAAACGGTGTCAAGCTTTAGAAGCGATGAAGCCAAATAACATTAGAATTACTCCTACACATAAACAGATTTCGACTAGATTAAGGTCAGATAATTCATAAAAGGCATACTTAGCAACTGCAACGGCATGTTTAAGTTGTGACCAGGTTCATACTTTGTATCAATGCAAATTATTTAAGCGAGATAATGTAAACAAACAGCAAATGTTGACTCGCAAACACAGTTTTTGCTATAACTGCTTACGGCCATGTCATATGTTTTATCAGTGTGACAGTGGCTTGTGCAAGCACTGCAGTCAAAAACACCATATACTCCTCCACAATGACCCAATAGATGAGTCAAACAATCATGATGATTCTATTCCAAACAGAATGTCGGGTGACACAAGCTTAGACAACACGACAGACAGACCTAGTAGTAACAATGGGGAGGTAATCAAAAGTTACTGTGCTTATAAGGAATGTACCTTTGGTCAGGTATTCTTGTCTACTGCCATTGTCTGGGTACGCGACGTTAATGGTCAATGGCAGCCTTGCATAGCTTTGCTAGACTCAGCTTCTCAATCACACTTTGTCTCAGAGTCATGTGTTTAGCGGTTGAGACTAAAGCTATTTCGGAATCATGTTCCTATTAGTGGTATTAGCAGTGCAGTTTCAGAAGCATCACACAGCGTTGACATTATGTTTAGTTCCAAATCTCACTTATTCAAGTGATCCAGCGTTTTAACTCCTGAACATTTCCTGATTGGAAAAAGTTCCACAACCATACCTAATCCAGATCTAACTAGCCTTAAGGTCACTAAGTTATCCAGATGGCAGATTATCTAGCAGATGTACCAACATCTCCGGAAGCGGTGGTCAACAGAGTATCTCGCCCAGCTTCAGCAACGCACCAAGTGTGTAACAGAGGCTCCCAATCTCCAACCGGGAACATTGGTGCTGATCAAGGATGATCGTCTACCTCTTCTCATGTGGAGGTCAGCCATCGTGGATAGAGTTCATCCAGGACCTGATGGGTTTGTCCGAGCGGCAACTCTCAGAACAAGCAAGGGAAAGTTGACTCGACCAGTGAGAAAGTTATGTGTGCTTCCAGTTTCAGACAATTAATTCAAATGCTTACAGAAGACTACATTGTGTTTATTTCTTGTTTTGTTTAATCATCCTAATTAAGGTGGGTATGTTCGGATCATCTCTCTGTCATGAGAACGTGATAGATCTCATTATCATCACTTGGTGAAGTGAGCTTTGGTTCAACTGCTACACGCTGGACGTCGTAGTCTATACAGAATACAATAACTGAGTGTTTTTACTATGTTAAGCTGACGAGACTGATTCTTTTGTTTATTTTGTTTTGTTACCAAGGAGATTAATGTTATTATTGATGTAGACTTGTTTTTTTGTGTGACTTAGAAAATATAGTTAAATAAACCAGAGATATGGAATTATGTCTTTAATAATTATTGGTCCTCCGAAACAAACAAAACAGTTTTATGTTTATTAAATGGTCTATATTTTTATCTGATACGCTGGATGCACGTATTAAAATCTATGGCAAAGCTGTAAAACAAAGGTGACAACACTGTTACATAGAGATCGTTCGTGGCAACACTATAATACAGTAATACTGAGATCGCTCGTGGCAACACTGTTACATGGAGATCGCTCGTGGCAACACTGTTACATAGAGATTGCTCGTGGCAACACTGTTACATAAAGATTGCTTGTGGCAGCACTGCTACATAGAGATCGTTTGGAGGGGTGCAAAATAAAACATAAACTGTAATCACTCCCTGACACGAGTTTTAATTTTGTTTAGGATTAATTTAGAACGCTTTGGTGACATTAGGCCTACTGGATACTAACAGTATTAGAAAGATGAACGTTAACTTATTTACTGGGGTTTTTCCCCCTTCTAAATGGTCCATAGAGCTCCCTTAACACAAATGCTGGTATATTTCCTATAGCTTTAAAACTGTCAATTTTAAATTTAACTAAGGAATCCTCGATCCCTCGAATTCCTTGAGTATTCTAGGGATTTGAGATTCGTCAAAATCTCAAAAAAGTATTTTGAATAGAATTTATGAAAACCTTGACTAAATACAACAATTTTAAGCGATTGGTAAAAGTAATTGTGTAGACTTTTGTTGTTTTGAGTGTAATGAAATAAAAATGTAATAATACCATTAATTTACTACCCGCTTCGGTGGTAGAATGGTTTAGGGCGTCACTCTCGCAGTACGACTGTAATGCCAATCACGGGGAGATTGGGCTTTTTTCTAAATGGTGTTCCACTTTCCATCCACGCCGATGTGAGAACACTTGATCTAAAATTCAAACTTCCTCATCCCTACCTCCCTAGAGTAATGATCAAATATGCGTATAGCCTGAACAGGTAGTAAGACGTGGTGAAAAACATTAAAAAAAAATAGTTTACACAAAATGGAACAAAAAATAAATGGTATGTATGCACTGCAGACTTTTTTGCTCTTTTTTTAAAATGGAGACATTTATTCAAAACTACATACACATTGTAACAATAATATACATTGTAACATAAGCATGTGGAAAAACTCCTATGGACAGTCAGTATTGAATGGGTGCTGAAGAAGTGCGGTTTGAAAGGGAATCACATAGTTCAATGTGAAAGAAGCGTCTAACGTTGGTTTGAGCATGTTGAGAGGATGAGTGTGGATCGAGTGACGAAGTAAATATATGAAGGTAGAGTGTATAGATCAAAAGGAAGAGGTAGGCCATATAAGATGTGGCTAAATGTTGTAGACGAATGTGTGTGAAAAAGAGAAACATTAATAGTTTAAAGAATAAAAGGGAATGTATGACTCGGTATATGGATGTTGAAGGGAGATTTCAAGGATAGGAAAGTGTGGAGAAATAGGGAGGATGGATTAATTACAGAGTTGTTGTTTTTTGAGATATATTCACAGTTTCTTGCTTACCCCGTAAGGGAACAGCGTGATTAGGTTAAGTAGGTATATATTTAGTATAAACACTTCATAAGAGAGTTATAATGAAATAATATACACTGTTACAGAACCATATTGAGAAAAGTAAAATATCTGCTCACCAAAGAGCATAACAATTAATTTCCAAGACCTTAATTTAAAAACTATATTTGCAAATATCTCATAAATTATTTTTTCTATAAAAATTAATTTTTAAATTTGAGTAGTACTACATACCACTTTACAATGATTAGTTATTTTTTTTATTTTAAAGAGATGCGGGGATATCATTGGCATTGGAAATTACCACTTTTGTAAAGTACCCTTAAAGTCATGTTTACGGTAAAATGAGAGTTGTCTTTTTTTTTTTAATGTTAAACAATGCCTAGACACGAGATTTAATCAAAATCGTTAAGAGCCGATTTTGAGAAAATTTATATTATCTCCTTCTTACCCTAAAGTGAACTACCCTTAATTTTAGGGAGGTAGTTTCAAAATCCCTTCTGAGGATCCTGATGAAAACTATAACTACACAATGTTAACACGATCGGTAAAATGGTTTCGACTCTAGGTTACGATACAGACTCGCAGGCAGACAACTTTGCTAAAGATGCATTTTCGGGTTCAGAAGGTAATTTCATGAAATTTAGACATCCACAAATTCTCGAATTCAATTTTTTTATTACGAGGGGTGAGAAAAGGTAAAGATATTCTAAAAAAAGGATTAGGTAGACTAATCAAATGGTGGGTTAAATAGCAAAGCTATGTAATTTGATAATTACGGTTTAACTGCATCTAAATATTATATTCTTTAAATTTAAAAATGACACATGGACACCGGAATTGAGCTTGGTACCAGTGGTTTAGTACGCCAATGCTCTATATATTTAGCACCACGTCTTACTACCCGTTCGGGTTATACGCTTAAGTACTAATTACTCTAATGGATTAGGAATTGGGAGGGTTGAATTTAGAGGAAGTGAACCCGCATTTGCGTGGAGGGAGGGTGGAAAATCACTTAGGAAAAACCACCCCCAGTTCACCCGACCGAGATTCGAACCTCGATCTCCCCGTCCTCGGCGGTCGAGCTCAACACGACTAGCGCGTTAGTCAACTACGCCACCGAGGCGGGTCTAAAGAATATAATCGAATGGTGCTTGCTTAGAAATGTTCGTGAACCAATAGACATGCATGACTGCGTGGGGAGTGGGTGAAGGGCAAGACCAACCACGTGGTCGGTTGTAAGTTACATTCATTATTATAATACATAATTACAAAGGGTGGGTCGATTTAGGAGTTCCGTAAGGTGCGACCTCATCGCACGAGTATCGGCCCGGGGCCGAGGGTCGGTGTTACCCAGTGCGCAGAGTCTCATCCCCTCTGCCCCCCTTATACCCATAGCCAGACGAACCTGACCACACGACCACACCCAACTGAATATGACGTCATCTGACGCCCTGAAACACCGCATAGCGCGGACCCAGTCCCATTCTCTTTAACACACCTACAACATCACGCTCGGTGGACAGTTGTATAACTCTATTCCTGGGAGGTTGTGTTGTATCTTCCCTCCAGGAGACTGACTGGACAGTTGCAGTTCTATAACACTATTCTTGTTGTATCTTCCCTCCAGGAGACTGACTGGACAGTTGCAGTTGTATAACACTATTCCTGGGAGGTTGTGTTGTATCTTCCCTCCATGAGGCTAACTGGACAGTTGCAGTTCTATAACACTATTCCTTGGAGGTTGTGTTGTATCTTCCCTCCAGGAGACTGACTGGACAGTTGTAGTTGTATAACACTATTCCTGGGAGGTTGTGTTGTATCTTTCCTCCAGGAGACTGACTGGACAGTTGCAGTTGTATAACACTATTCCTGGGAGGTTGTGTTGTATCTTCCCTCCAGGAGACTGACTGGACAGTTGTAGTTGTATAACACTATTCTTGGGAGATTGTGTTGTATCTTCCCTCCATGAGGCTGACTGGACAGTTGCAGTTCTATAACACTATTCCTGGGAGGTTGTGTTGTATCTTCCCTCCAGGAGACTGACTGGACAGTTGTAGTTGTATAACACTATTTCTAGGAGGTTGTGTTGTATCTTCCCTCCAGTCCACGTGGTTAGAGAGGCTGACTGGACAGTTGTAGTTGTATAACACTATTTCTGGGAGAATGTATCATATCAATCTATAGTCTGACACCTTTGCTTAATCGTTAGCGCATCTGCTTTATTCGAGGTTTCGAGGTTGCAAGGATTCAAGTATTTTAGGATATGAGGACTCAAGGATTCTAGGATACGAGAACTCAAGGATTCGAGGATATGAGGACTTGAGGATTCAAGGATACGAGGAGTCAAGGATTCTAGGATACGAGGACTCAAGGATTATAGGATATGAGGAATCAAGGATTCTAGGATACGAGGACTCAAGGATTCTAGGATATGAGGACTCAAGGATTCTAGGATATGAATATTCAAGGTTTTCGAGTATGCGAGGACTCAAGAATTCTAGGATATAAGGACTCAAGGATTCGAGGATATTAGGACTCAAGGATTCTAGGATATGTGGACTCAAGGATTCTAGGATATGAGGACTCATGGATCCTAGGATATAAGGACTCAAGGATCCGAGGATATTAGGACTCAAGGATTGTGTGAGCTAGAGAGAGGATTCAAGTAGTCGAGGATGCAAGAATTTGAGGATGCCAAGATTAAATGACTCAAATTTGAGGATTCAAGGAATTTGAGGATTTTAGGGGGGCCCCATCTCTAGCAAGCGCACTTTGATCAGCCTTAAGGAGTGGTCGGAGGGGGTATAAGGAAAGGTTCTGTTCGGTTAGTTGAAATTGAACCCCAACCTCCCGAGTGAGAGTCAAGTACGTTATCCGTGATGCTTCGGCCGATGTCGAAACAAAGTAAACAAAGGCGGTGTGTCTCCAGAATTACCCAGATAAACCAACAAACTGAAAGGGGGTGGGGGTGGTTTGGCCGGTCGACAATCAACTAAAAAGCCCCTCTACCCCAAGCCTCATCGATCCTAGTGTTATGTTGAGTAAGGTCAGGACTATTGAGTCAAAGTTGTGAATTATTGTTACATTGCAGACGGCCCGGGTGAGTCAGGAGAACTCTTCTTGTCGTGAGGAGGACGAATTTCAATGGTAACAAATATTCAAGTCTTTGTGGTGTTAGCGGAACTACAAAAAGCGGTACGACTAGTTGGCCATGTAAGGCGTGGCTAAATGTGTTAAACAAATGTGTGAAAAAAAGAAACATTAAGAGTTTTAAGAATAAAAGAGCTTGTATGACTCGGTGTATGAATGTTGAAGGGAGTATGCAAGGATAAGGTGGTGTGAAGAAAGTTAGTGAGGATGGATAAGTACGGAGTTGTCTTTTGAGATATATTTACAGTTTTTGGCCTATCCTGTAAGGGAACGGTGTGATTATGTATGTATGTATGTATGTATGTATGTATGTATGTATGTATGTATGTATGTATGTATGTATGTAT
>CABFWO010007504.1:1971-24508 GCA_902155825.1 Timema genevievae | reverse complement strand
ACATACATACATACATACATACATACATACATACATACATACATACATACATACATAGATACATACATACATACATACATACATACCTAATCACGCTGATCCTTTATGGGGTAGGCAATAATCTATCGATATTGGTCAAAAAACAAAAACTCCATGCTTAATCCATCCCCACTAACCTTCTCCACACCTCCCTTCGTTTCAACTACATCCATACAAAGAGTAATGCGTGTTCTTTTATTCTTAAAACTATTAATGCTCCCCTTTTTACACATTTGTCTGCAACATTTAACCATGTCTTACATGGCCCACCCAATACTTTCGATATATATACACGCGCGCGCGCACACACACGCACACACACACGCACACACACTTTCTTTTTCTCTCTCATCATATATTTAATTTATCACTCGATCCATACACATCCTACCAACATGCCCAAACCAACTTAAATGCGTCTTTCACATTGACCTATTGGATTCCCTTCCAAATTCACTCCTTCAGCATCCATTAATTACTGACTCTGTCCTTAAGAGGTTTTCACCATACACTTCTTAAATATTTCATTCCAACCATATTTACCTTGCTCTTGTGTTTCTCCTGACAAACCTACGCAGATATGCTTCTAATCCGTAAAACAATGTTGGTATTAACACACTATTATATACTACAATTTTTTCCTCTTTTGGTGCTCCATTCTTTGCAATAGCCTTCATGCATCCAACTACTTTCCGAGATAGATTCATTCGTCTGTCGATTTCATCATATATCCTTCTATTTTTACAAAACATTCTGCCCAGATACACAAAATCGTTCAATTGTTCTAACAGCTTTCCATTTATACTAAGCTAACAATCATTTCCTGATCTGTCCTTATTAAAAACTATCACCTTAGTTTTGGAGACATTTATATCAAGATCCATTCTGCCTGTTACTACATTCAAAATATATAATCCAATCTGCAAGTCACTTTTATTCTCAAGCATTAATACTCATCATCTGCATAAAGCAACACTCTCAAGTTCACATTGTATATTTGTACACCAACCCCGTCTTCACAAGCATCCCTCATACACTTACCCATGAAAACATTAAGCAACTATGGAGACATAACTCAACCTAGTCTGACACCCTTATCAATGTCAAACTAGTGCTCAAAGCCCCATCCACCCTAACGCACGTTCTACTTTCATCATACACCGCCAAAATTGCATTTACTAACAATTCATCCCCACCATACTCTCTCAGAACAGTCTATAACATACTCCTATTCCCCCGATTGTACGCTTTCTCCAGATCAACGAATGCACAATACACTTTCTTCCTTACTGCAATACACTTCTCAAATCACTTGTTGCAATGCAAGTATCTGGTTCATATCACCTATACATGGTATTAAACCACATTGCACACCCAAAATCTTGTCTGCAGTTTTTTCACTCACCCTCTCAAAGTAAGATTCTCTCAAAAACTTTGCCTGGAATACTCAACAAACTAATTGCCCTATAATTCTCTTCTCACATTCCCTTTTACTGCCCTTGCCTTTATACAAATAAACAATCACAGCATTCTTCCAGTCATTAGCAACATTCAAAATCCCAGCAAACACCTTAAAATACACACAATCTTGCAAAAAGTATCATGCCTTCACACAAAAGCATTTTACTTGTAATCCCATCTACGCGCACAGGTTTGCCATTCTTTAACAATCTCTTTATCTTTTAACACCTCATCCTCATTAATTCTTTCACTCATTATAACTGTTGGGCAGAGTAGTGATCGAAATACACAATATGTATAAACTACTGTTCGCACAATTTATGGCACGACCGGTACAGCGTTTGGCTGGAACATGACTAACGGTTTATTATTTGAAAAACCCTTTTAAGACTAAATTCATAAGACATCTGTCGGCGTTACAGTGAACTACAAATGTAAACAAACATGAACGTTTTGACGGTAATAAATGAACTCCAACAATAACATTTTCCTTAATTTTTATTATTTCTCTGTTTCTCCCATACAACTGCTCAAAATACTCCCTCCAGTGCTATCTTATACTGTTTTCATCCCAGATAATCTCATCACTTTCATCATGAATGCCGTAAATCTTTCCTTGCACTCCTGGTTTTGTTTGCTCTACCCAATTCCAGAACAGATTCTTATTTCCTTCAAAAGCATTCTGCATTATTTCTCCTTCTTTTAATCTCATATGTGCCTTGCTCTCCTTTACTTCTTTCTTTGCATCCATATTTTTCTCTTTGTATATATTCCATAGCCTCTAACGTTCTGCTTCAATCTTCACAGCAAATATTCGTTTGTATGCTTCTTTCTTTTCTCTCACAGCTTCTTTAAACTTTTCATTCCACCATGCATCTCATTTTAAGTTTCCCACCACACAACTCCACACACATTTTACATGCATGCAACTACAGACTCTTATTTTATTCCAAGCACTTTCTATATCATTAATAGGGAGTATATTCTTAGGCACCAAACATTTTTAAAACAGGGTGGCAAATAAGCATCAAAAATATGGAATTCACACACCTAAATAGTTTCTTAAGGGGAAAAAACACACACAAAAAGCAATGTAAAATAGATTTTACTACATTTTATTTTATTATCTACAACCAATTCACATTGCTGTTTTAGCACCATGTCTCACTACTCTATCAGGCTATAAACCTATATACTAATTACACTAATGTCTTAGGGATGAGGAAGGTGGAATTTATAGGATTGGAAGCTCTTTAACTAGTGTCGATTTTTAAACATACTCCAAACAAGTATGCTGCAACTTACAATTTCCAAGAACCTGGACTTTCTTTTTCAGAAGATAGTCCAGACCACAGGAGAGAGAGAAAGAGGTCAAAGCCAAAATAGGTGCCTTAAGGGTGTTACATGGGGGAGCACAATAAGCGTTGCAGCTGTTTCAAAATTCTGGATTATTTACAAAATGATTTTGTATTTCTTAAAATGGTTTTCAACAGCATTTAGGCTTAAATTTTGACCAGTTAAAGAGTTTAAACTTTAAATTTAAAGTTAAAAAATGTCTGATAACTTATTTACAACCTTAAAAAAACAATCCTGCATTTGCTTAAAATTTTCTGTTATGACCTTATAAAAAATGACTTTGTTTGATAGAGAAAAGCTAGTTCTAGGTCTCTATCGTTTTACTTTAATCTCAGAAGTACGAATATTGACGTAAAGCGCAGTAGAATTTTTTATAAAAAATTTAAACTTTATAGATTTCGCCTACAGTTTGGTGAAAACCATATTTAAAAATATAAAACCACTTCTTCAAAAATATGGGATTTCCAAATGCATAAAACGTCCTCTCCTTGTAACAGCCTTAAGGCTCATATACATAAAAATAAGCAAAACCCACAAGAATTGGCAATTATAGGCACTATAAAATGAACATAGTGTACTCGTGAGCACATGAAATGAATATATATCTCATCAGTCTATGTTTTACGATCAAGGAAAAGAAAAGGCAACCAGGCAAAATCTGGTCCCTAATCTTTAGCATTTATTTCGACATTACAGTCATCCTCTTGTAAAGTTAATTTTTTGCCCAGCAATCATTCATACTGCATTCTCACACTTTTATACTGCAATTTTTATACTTTCATTCTTACTTGCCTAGTAGTCTACTATTGAAGCAAGCATTTAAGCTTTCATACTTACTGGCGTGAGATGGTATGCGCATGCGCATGCAAGCACTGCCATTACGCTTTTGTTCTTGTGAGTTAGTCTTTTGTCGCGTCTTGTTCTCTGTTCATGAACAAAAACTAGAATTTATACAATCCAATTTTCATACATAGGTATAATAGCGTGGAACAATTATACTGGCTATCCCAGACAAATACAATTATATTTATCTCACGTTCCAATAGGTTATGGACCCAGATACGTTGCGTGGTTAAAATAAAAAGTGATTTGGTCTGGAAGAATGGTTTTCGGAAGGGACGCGTCGGTAAAGTTCTGGCGTCCATTTTTTGAATGGTTGAAAACGTGTGCCGTGTGCAAAATAAAAATGTCAGAAGAAATATCCACAAGGCATATGACAAAATTCGATGGAAATGACTTTTTAGTGTGGAAGTTTCAAGTCACACAAATATTAATTTTGTGCGGATTAATTGATTTGGTGGAAGGTGGAAGTAACTTGACGGAAAATGCTGTGGACAATGGCGTCATTTCAGAAACAGCGAGTTAGTGGCACAAACAAAATGCCAAGGCAATGTATGTAATATCCTCATCTATGGAACCCAAATAATTACGACCATTGATATTGTAGTATATGTATAATACAAGTCTTGTTGTGCGCCATAAAGCATTGTAAATAACTGAGAAACAAGTGAAATGCGCAGCCGCCATTACAGACAAAAGAGTGTAACGTCAGTGTTACGAGATAACGGCCGTGAACTGCCCCTATTATATTTGTGCTCATAATGTGACCTCAGTTAGCACTCGCATACATAACAGATGGCGACGAGATTATTTTTTTTATTACCAATCTAATTTGGCCTGGCATCTTACAATTTTAAATCCAGCCCTTATTTACATAGTATCAGAACATTTCCTACTACTATACATTATCCAATTTTATTTAATCTAAACAGGTTTTGGCTACTATAATACCTATCTCTGAGATACAATTTCATTCACCAGTTGGTCCTCCCCGGGTATATTACTTCCCCGGTACTCTCCTCCGCTGGTTACCCCATCAGACCTGAATTCTCATCCCAGTCCAACGGTGCGCCCAGCAGAGGCGAGCATCCCCCTATCCGCCACCTGGGGAGGCGCCCTTACCGGAGTTGGTGCTCCACCTACACCTAAGTGCGAACCACTTCCTTACTTATCTTCCCAGTTTCTACATTCCCTGAAATTGTTTCTCCTAACCTACACATTCCTATTACCCTCCCTTCCCCAGCCTATCCTATTCTAATCTTATCCTAGTCTTACAACTAACTAACCTAAATAACTTCTTACCCTCCAGGAATATCCATTGCCCCAATGGCACAAGGGGGCTGCAGAGCAGCCGCCTATCTCCATCTTGACGATGAGATAGTGGAAACGGACGCTTATAATATCCATTTAAGCCGTGTGCGTGTATAATTTAATAATTAATTGGTTGGAACATTATTAATTATTGGCCATTATTTCTGAAAGACAGGAATTTAACGTAAGTGAGACCTCAATATGGCCGCTATACTTAACGCAATTAAAGATTTTTTTATCGAAGAACATCGTCGATAATACGCAGAAGAGAGCTAATTTTTTATGTAGTTGTGTGTTAGGTACATTGAAAATTCTCATTGATGAATTTGGGGCACGCAATTTGAGCGAGATTCAATTTGTAGAACTGATTGATCGGCTGACTACGTGGTTCGCACCTCGACCAAACGAGACAGTGCAGTACCACCTGTTCACCCGCTGACGCCAGCAGATAGGGAAGAGTATAGATGTGTTTGCCACTGATCTTCGCCGAATCGCCTATGGTTGTGGTTTTGGTGGAGAGTTGGTAATGAAAAAGATGCTCCGTAATCAATTTGTTTGCAGATTGGCTGACACTCAGCTACAGCAAATTAAAAAAAAAATAGTAATAGAAGCTGCCAAAGCGGCTGAATTTATCAGGAATTATGTAGAGGATGTACGGGATGAAGCAACAACACACGGAGCTGTATATGGGATTAGTAGCCAGTCCCCAATATAAATCTACTTTTCAGCGAACGCGCCGACAGGACACAAACCGCGGGTCACAACCGCAAGTAGGAAACCCACCCTCAAGAAAAGTAGGGTATGGCCAGGAAAACCGAGGGAGAAGAGCACGGCACTTCTTTCCAGGACAGTGTTTGAGATGTGCAGGGCAACACCAAACACGCCGCTGTATGGTGGATCAAACCAAACTTTACTGTACAGCTTGTGATCGAAGAGGGCATGTGGAGCCTGTTTGTCTTTCGGAGGCGAGGCACGGTAGAAATACAGTAAGGACACATCAGGTAACAGATATAACAGAGCCTCATTAACAGGATTCCGAGGAGCTTATCAATAGAGGGGCTGGAGCTATATAATATTAAAGACGTATCGAAACACAGTGTGCCTGACACCAAGAGGCAACCCACAATGCCATCGATAAAACTGTCCTTGCGCATAAACGGTATGTTTCACACCATGGAGGTAGACACAGGGGCAGCCCTGACGCTCATCTCAGAGGAAACTTATATAAGTACTGTGGCCTCACCAACCCAAGTTAGAGTCCTTGGACTTGGATTTGCGTACCTGGGCAGCTGACACACCACTTTGACTACTAGGGTCAAAATCAGTAGAGGTTCAATTTAAAGAAAGACGAGCGACCCTAATCCTGGTAGTAGCCACAGGTCATGGACCCAGTCTACTTGAAAGACCTTGGTTTGAGCCCCTTGGGCTCGCAGTTCACGGGCTAAATGTTTTAGGCAACACTTTAGCGAACACAGAGCAAAAGACTACCAGCATTAATAGCCAACAAGAACTACCGGTACCTGGATACAGGACAAACAATAAGGTTACAGTGCAAAGTACCCTGCTTACTCCGAGTGAGGTTAAGGATTTAAACACCGTGGTACAAGGTTACCATCTAGTGGTAGACACCAAATTTGGAGAGTTTAATGGACCCATGGTGAGACTGAAGCTGGATCCATCATTACCACCAAAATATTGTAAGGCCAGGCAAGTACCATTTGCGTTAAGAGACAGAATGGATAAGGAAATTCAAAGGCTAGTTTATCTAGGGGTATATGAGCCGGTGACATTTTCTAGATGGGTCACACCATTAGTATATAATTGATAAAGGAAATGGGGAGCTTCGTCTTTGTGGGGATTATAGGACAACACTGAACAAAGCCTTAAAGCCTGATACATACCCCTTACCTACAGCTTCAGAGGCTTTCGCAAAACTGGCAGGAGGAACAATCTTTTCAAAAATTGATTTAGAACAAGCATATACGCAGCTCAAAATAGATGTCAAATCTGCAGACGTGTTAACAGTAAACACAATCAGAGGACTCCACCGGGTACACATCTTGCCATTCAGGATTAACGCGGCACCAGGCATTTTCCAAAGAATGATGGCCAACTTATTCGCAAATATGGAGGGAGTGGCAATCCTACTGGACGACTCAGCAACAACCTTTTTGGGATATCGAATTGATGCTTCAGGCCTACACCCAATGTCTGAAAAAGTGAGTGCTATTCAGAATGCCCCAAAACCTGTGAATAAAACACAGTTACAGTCATTTTTAGAGTTGATGAATTTTTATGAGCGTTTTATACGCAACAAAGCTACTATCCTGGAGTCACTCCACCGTCTACTGGACCAACATAGTGAGTGGAACTGGACGCAGGAACATAGGAAAGCCATTAATGCAGCTAAAAGGCTACTAACATCAGCACCGGTTATGGTTCACTACGACCCAAACAAACCTGTTGTCTTTACCTGTGATGCCAGCCCTTATGGAATTGGAGCGGTACTAGCCCATATAATGGAAAATGGGACTGAGAGGCCAATAGCATTTGGGTCTAGGACGCTCACCAAAGCCGAGTGCAACTATTCACAAATAGACAAAGAAGGCTTATCTCTTGTCTATGGGGTAGTAAGTTTCGACAAAACCTCCTTTGTCGCAAGTTTACAGCATTGACAGATCACAAACCACTTTTAGGACTTTTAGCTGCTGACAAACCCATTCCAGCAGTGGTTTCACCTCGCATGCTTAGATGATCATTAATCCTGTCAGCCAACGACTACGACCTGCAGTATCGACCGGGCAAGAAAGTGGGGCATGCAGATGCTCTTAGTAGACTACCAGAACCCACTGAAAAGCAAGCTTACCCAGAGCCAATGGGAGTTTACTTACTGGATATATCAGGTGAAGGACCTATATCTTCATCCCAAGTGGCGTACGATATGGAAAGTGACGCTGTATTGAGCAAAGTTAAAAGATTGATTGAAACTGGGTGGCCAGATAGTAATCCTGGGCCAGAGATAACATCGTTTTGGACATTACGCCAGGAACTGAACACTTCAAGGGGGTGTGTGATTAGAGGATCTCGAGTCGTCATGCCAACCTCCTTAAGACCAGCAGCTCTGCAGCTGCTTCATAATACCCACCTGGGAATCATAAACACAAAGTGTGCAGCACGCAGTTCAATGTGGTGGCCAAACAGAGACAAGGAAGTAGAAGCAACGGTACGAGGCTGCAATACTGCCAAGAAGTTAAACATAACCCAATCAATGCTACAACTCATCCTTGGCCAAACCCCAGAAAACCGTGGTCCAGAATTCACATAGACTTTACCGGACCAGTATAAGGACACACACTACTCCTGGTAGTGGATGCATATTCCAAATGGATAGAAGCCACCACAATAAGCTCAATGACAGCCGGATCATTTATCAAGAACATGTGAGAGATTTTCGCAAGACATGGCATTCCATACACACTAGTTAGAGACAGTGGTACACAGTTAGTGTCTGCCGAGTTTGCTTCATTCTTGAGGAAAAATGGAATCGTACATGTGAAAACACCGTCATATCACCCTTCAAGCAATGGGCAGGCCGAACGAGCAGTAGAAACTATAAAAAATGGCTTAAAAACATGTCAAGGGAGATTGGTATACACGTCTTGCGAGTGTTCTTTTTAGCCACATAATCATCCCACACGCAACCACTGGAGTGACTCCGACAGAATTGATTATGGGTCGTAAACTGCAAACGGCTCTAGAAATGCTCCATTCGGACCACACATCACACGGGGAAGGCAAGCAAGAGACAAACAAACACCCTAAGTGACAGTTCCACCTAGGAGATACAGTGTGGATTCGGGAATATTCCGCCAATCATCCCAAGTGGACCCAGCGCACAGTGGAAAAATCATCAGGGGAATGGATGTATGAAGTAACCAACAAGGATTGTTGTCGACAGAGAAGGCATGTTGACCAGCTCAGACAGGCTTCAGAGTCATGCCAGGCAGGCAAGCATCAATATTCTCTGAGAGAGCAGCACATGCCGGTACAGCTATTCCTGTGGGAGGACACACCAGTGCAACAAGAACCAGACCGGGACCAACCCCCAATGTTGGAACGACACCATGAGATGATACCACAGCGAGAGAAGTCCTCGGAACCTGGACAAACCAGTGGGCAAAACAACAGGCAACACAAAAAACGGGGAAGGCCGTGTAAGGAGCAGCAACAGCAAGTGCCCTGTTTACAGCAAGTGAACACCAAGCACCCACATCAGCCACTCTCCTTGTAACTCAGGGGAAGGATGCATGAGCCACCTTTGTTGAGGCCACAATGGACAAAGCGGCCAAATCCTCGTTATGTTGACTAAAAAGGGAAATTAGTGAGTGGAGGAGGAACTGCATAGTTTTAGAAAAAAAACATAGGTATAATTTAACTCAGAAGGGAGTACTGTAGTATATGTATAATACAAGTCTTGTTGTGCGTCATAAAGCATTGTAAACAACTGAGAAACAAGTGAAGTGCGCAGCCGCCATGACAGACAAACGAGTGTAGCGTCGTTGCTACGAGGAGACGGCCGTGAACTGCCCCTATTATATTCGTGATTATAATGTGACCTCAGTTAGCACTCGCACACATAACAGATATCAAGCACTACAGCACGGGAAATATGGCTCGAGCTGAATCAAATTTACGAACAGAAATCAGCTTCAAACAAGCTGATTTTAACACAACGATTCCATGAACACCGCATAGACCCGGGAGAGTCAATAGTCGAATATGTTTCAAAAATCCAACATTTGGCACACCAATTGAAATATATTGGTCAAGTAGTGGATGAGGTGGCAATTATGGCAAAGATACTCGGGAGTTTACCGTCAAAATATAATGCTCTGAAAACAGCATGGGATAGTGTGCCAGAACAAAATTAAACATTGAATAGTTTGATGGAGGGACTCATTAAAGAAGAAATCCGTCTCACAGCAGATGAAGAAGCAAATGACGCATTTGCTGCCATACATTTTGGTGACAGGAAAAAGGTTGTGAATCCGGGGAAAAACTATGAACAACAAATAAGAAAATACAAATTTGACGGAGAATGCTTTTATTGCGGAAAGAAAGTTCATATGGCAAGGGATTGTGGTGAGAAAACCTGTGACAAGAAGAAGAAAGCTCATTAATCAGAAACATCATCAAACGGATGTGCGTTCATAGCTACAAAAAATGAAGAGAGCACTAACTTACCTTCGGAAGCAAACATCTCCACAAGTCTCAAAAGATGTCACGAACGTCTTGGTCATGTGAATAAAGGAGTGTTAAACGAGATGGTGAAACAAGGTGATGTAGATGGGGTGACAAGTGACGTGAAAGATTGGAAAAATCTCACAAATTACCTTTCAAGAATACAGCTGATCGGTCAAATTATAAGCCAGGAGAATTTATGCATTCAGACGTGTGTGAACCAATGCAAGGGCCGTATATCAGGGGTGCAAAGTATTTTGCGAGTTTAATTGACAATGCCTCAGGGTACAGACATGTATACCTTATTCAACACAAGAGCGATATTTTAGATCAATACAAGGAATTTGAAATGATGGTGTCAAATAAGTTCGAGAGAACCATGAAAGTGTTGCACACGGACAAGGGCACAGAATATTCTAATCAAAATATGATAACGTATTTGATTTCCAAAGGTATTAAAATGGAAAACTCTGCGCCATACACACATAAACAGAATGAAAAATTAGAATATGAAAATCGAACAACTGTAGAAAGCGCTCGCACCATGTTTAGATCAAAAGATTTACCACTAAATCTTTGGGCTAAAGCAGTAAACACCGCGGTTTACTTTCTAAACCGAACAACGTCCAAAAATAATACAAAGTTGACACCATATGAAATCTGGAACGGAAAGAGGCCAGATATCTTCCACTTACGTGTCTTTGGGTCAATAGCATATAATAATATTCCAACCCAGCTGATAATAAAATTTGATCCTAAGTCAAAGAGAGTAATAATGGTTGGATATGAACATGACTCAACACATTACAGGGGTCACGATTCAATAAAGAAAATGGTCTCTATCACTCGAGATATCGTTTTTAATGAACAAGATTCAAATCCATTGTCAATGAAATTTGGTGATGATGAATATGTTTTGTTACCAAAAATTGAGGTAGGTGAAGAAGAAATACAGGAGAAAAGTGACAATGAATACCAAGACTTGTATGATGAAGTCAAAGAATCAGCTGACGAAGAGGTTGTCAAGCCAGATAAGGTTCAAGTCAACCAACTAGGTCTCAGGGATCATAAAAACATCAAACCACCGAAAAGATATGAAGTTCTTTTCACTGAACACACTACAAATTCATGTCAAGAAGACGTAAGTGGATCTGACAAAACAAAGTGGTCGGAAGCAATATTGGAGGAATTGCAATCACATTAAAAAATGGAACTTGGTGAGATATTAAAGAAGAAGTTAATTGATTCAAAGTGGGTATTCAAGATTATACGTGATAAAGATGGTGGAGTGATGCAATATAAAGCACGTATTGTTGCACGAGGATTTCGACAGAAAAAAGTTGTTGATTACACTGAGACTTTTTCACCGGTCATTAGATATGATCTGCGAGTTTTCTTAGGTATGGTAACACAAAACAACCTTGAACTCATCCATTTGACGTCAAGACCTCTTTTCTACAGGGCGATATGAAGGAGGAGCTTTTCATGGCGATTTCATAGGGATTGTTCGTCGATTGTGATAAAAGTGAAGTGCTGTGTGAATTAAAAAAGTCATTATATGGTGTAAAGCAGGCTGCTCGTTGTTGGAACGAAAAGTTTACTCAATTTTTGCAAAAGTTCAATCAAATACCGAGTTAAGCTGACAAATGTATCTATACTGGTATGGTTGATGGCATACTATTTTTAGCCTTGTTAGTTGATGATGGACTCATAGCATCTGAGACAATCATAGTATTAGAGTTTATTGTAAAAGAGTTGAATGATTCATTTGAGATTACAATATGTGATGCAAGTTGTTTTGTAGGCTTACAAATAGAAAGAGATCAAATCAACAAAACAATGCGAATCCACCAAAGCGCTTATGCAAAAATGATTATTGAAAAGTATGGAATACATGAAGCACAAATTGTAAGCATGCCTTCTGACCCACATGCAATATGTCCATTAGTTGACGAAAATGCAGTAACGAATGTACCATATAGAGAGGCAGTAGGCTCTCTTATGCTCTTGACAGTTGTTTCATGTCCAGATTTGGCGTTTGCTGTTAGTACAGTTAGTAGATATTTAAGTAACCATGGTTATGATCATTGGAATGGTGTGAAAAAGATATTTAATTATTTAAAAGGTGCCCTAGATTTGGGTATAATGTACAATAGCAGCGAGAGGGAATCCAGTCTAGAAGGCTACTCCAATGCCTATTATGGAGTGGATCTAGAAACACGTTGTTCAACTACGGGCTATATTTTTGTATTTGCAAATGGGCCAGTTAGCTGGTTCTCTCAAAGGCAAAGAAGCATAGTTACCAGTACAACCGAAGCCGAATATGTAGCGGCAGCTTCCGCTGCAAAAGAAGCAATGTGGCTGAGACAACTACTTATCGATATTGGATGTTCATGTAATGGTGCAACTGTTCTGCATGTTGATAATCAAGCTGCATTTCAATTGGTAAAGAATCCAGTCCACCCCAAATGTACTAAACACATTGACATTAAATACCACTATATTCGTGAAAGAGTAAATGAGTGTGAAATTAAAATAAAATATATCTCTACCATGCTTCAACGTGCTGATATAATTTAACTACTGAGGTGACTAGGAAGTCATCCGTTCCACATTCAGCTACACTCACAGATCTAGTATTATTTACAAACTTCTAAGTCTCTCATCATACACCATAAAATCAATTATTGTTCTCAGATCACCCCATTACCATGTATGCAACTTACAAGTGAATAGCTTTGTGCTCAAACCATGTGTTTGACATAAATAAACCTTTTTCCAAACACAGACTCACTAACTTATTACCATTTTCATCCACCCTGTCTATCTTCCTAACACTCTCTCTGAATTCTTACTTTGAATACCCACCCATCCATTCATATTTACTATCAAGATAATTGTTTCAGCCGGTTCACATGCATTCAATACTTATTGAGCTAATTCTAAAACTCCACTCTCAAATTCTTGTCTTCACCCTCCATCGGAGCATAACACACAACTAATATAATTCTAAGAATGCCTAATTTCATACGTACCAATAGAAGTCAAGATGACACCAATTCATACCTTCTCACACACGGCCTAGCTGAGCTTAGGATTAAACATACTCCTGACTTCCCATTGCCCGTTCATCCACCCCAGACCACAGTTCCAGGCTACCATCACTCATCATCAAAACATCTTTCCCTTTCTGATTGGTTTTCCATACACACAGAATATTAACTTTTCTTCCAATCATTTCCTCTAATAGTTCATTATCTTTAACCACACCCTTCTCTCACATTCCACATTCCAATAGTCCATGTTCTCGGCAGCTTGTCAACAGAGGGGCTCTTGAGTTATAATCCTAGCTGCCCATAGTAGCTTTGGTCATTCGAGGATAATATTGCACATTTTCATGTATTAGAGTAGACCAGGTTACTAGCCTTGATCGTACCCGCACCCATGACAGTATTCTCTGCTTACGGTAAGGATGCTGTACCGATTTGTGTGGACACACTTTAGCCAGTATACCTCAAGTACAACTGTTGGTTAATCTTACTTTGAGCACGCTTGCACTGTTCCTACAAGCCAGTATCCCTACTATAGAGACTGACTTACTGTATAGCTTGCATACTGTTACCCATGTCATTATCACTAGGAGGTAAGGCAGTGAACAATTTCATTGATAACAACTAAGAGTGTAATTAGATTCAATAAGTATGCAGTTAAAAAATGTTTCTTTTGTACTAAGAGTCATAAATATTTTAAAATACCAAATAAATAAAGAATCTTTGGTTAATTTTCATATTTTTGGTCATTTAGTATTTAGAATTGATATTTAAACCTCTTTGTAGTTTTCCCCAACTCTTATTTTTTTTGTTTATATTTTCTTTTTTAAGAATAATAAAAACAACTAGACTTGTTTTCTTCTTACCCAAGTTATATGAAAAGTCTTAATTTTTGCTTTTAGTATTGTTTAAGTATTCCATATTTATTATATAAGGAAAATATTAAACAACTCTATTTATTAAAATAAATATGTCTTTTCAGAGTACATTTTTATGGATTGATTGTGTATGTATGGTTGATTGGTTGGTGTGTGAATCCGGATGACAAGGATTCAAATCCTTTTATGGGTGTAAATTTTCTATATTTACACAATTTTATTCTTGTTGTTTATCTTACAGACTACAAACACTTCAAGTTTTACACTGTATCATCTTGCAACAAATTTTAACATTCAGGAAAAATTGTATGAAGAATGTCTCAAACTTCTCCCAGATTGCAAATCTCCAATAACAACTGAAGTTCTCTCAAAAGCACAGTATACAAAGGCTGTGCTCAAGGAATCATTTAGACTAAACCCAATTTCAGTGGGGGTTGGTCGAATTTTGTCACAAGATGCTATTCTCTCAGGATATAAAGTGCCACATGGGGTAGTGTATCTAATTTATATTTTATCATAGATTTTATAGAAAACATAAATTATTTCAAATGATTTTGTTAGGTAATATTTTAATAATCGATAAAATATTATCTTGAATGATTAAATACACATATAAAAGGCCTTCTATTTAATGCATCAGCAGGATAGTTATAAACTGATCCAAACTAATGAGAAGGGGGACTCTACTGGTAAATTATTGGTCAGTAGAAGTCACTCGACAAGAAGAAAAACAAGAATTTATTAATCAGTTGTATATAGAAACTACCTTTAGTTTTGAAGTAGTTGTGCATTGGGATACATAATTCAATTAAGGCCCTTAGCCTAGTAGAGTGCGAGTCTAAAACCTATTTTGTAGGATGGTTGGCGGGAGGTTGAAAGGCGTGGCGTGGCTTCCCAACCGACCAAAGTATCTTTCCGCGCCAACAAGAACAGAGGGATCATGGAAATAGTAGATGGTGCTAGCCACTGGACAGGTCTTGCAGAAAAATCATTTGTTTGGAAATATCAGTTTTCTCAAGAATGAGTGATTTATAGTAATATTTTCAACACCTCTTCTAAGATAATGTATCAATGTTTATTAGGTGTTACATTTTCTTATTTTTTTGCTATACAGCCGGCAGTTTTATATTGAAAAATGTCAAAATTATTTATATTTGATAATTATTAAAATTATAAAGGAGGTGTGTATATAAAAAGTATAACTTAATCAACATGCATCTATTCTTGAACAAACTGTTTCCGAAAAGAAAATTGCAAAACAATAAAAATTCTTGAAGATAACCGTTTGTTTCCATGGCTCTGCATTTCCACGCCAAATGTAAAGGTCAAATCACCTTAAATGAAATAGTTGAAAAATGACACCAGGACACCAGAATTTTTTTCAGGACCTCTGGTTTAGCACACCATTGTTCCACCACTGAGCTATCCAGGAATCATCCCATGCTCCTTAAATGATTTGCACTAAGCAAAATTATCAGAGTTTAGGTCCCATGTACAGGTGCCATTTACAAAAAATTAATCAAACTTCCTAGTCAAGCTGTACACATTACACATTAGCGTAGGTGCATATAACCCTAATGGGTAGTAAGACGCGGTGATGATGATAATAATAATAATAATAATAATAATAATAATAATAATTAATAATAATAATAATAATAATAATGATGATGATGATGATGATGATGATGATGATGATGATGATGATGATGATGATGATGATGATGACTTTTCTTGTAACATTTTCCTGGAGAGGGTACTTGGACTCCACTTTGGGTTGGAGGGAAAAACACCTTATTTTCTTTACTGCCCCTGCCCCCCTATACAAATAAAGTTTTACCAATTACTGACTATTCTCTTTGAATAAAACACTCAAAGTGTCCATTAAACACATTAAAGGTGCCCCACAAAGGCTACAGATTGTAAAATAGTAATGAAACAATAGCTTTTATACATTGTCTAAGCTAAGGCCACTAAAATTATTAAAATCAGAAAACCTTAAATACCACAAAAGAATTTAAATATCATCTAGAGACATTTAATAGTCATAAATCATCTTTGGTTATGGTGCAACACCCCCTCACATCCGAAATCTAGTTATGGCCATAACCTTGATTGTCTACCACTACACCCCACCCCACAAAGAAAATGTTACAGTACATGTAGGCCTTAACATTACAAAGTAAATAAATTTCAATGGGTTTTTATCAAGTTTCATATTTAATTATTTAAACCTAATTTGTTTTTTATTATCTTAACATATCTTTACAGATTGGTAGTAAAGAGGTTGTTGCAAGGGCAAGCCAGGTTTGATGTGACTGTGTTAGTAATTCGTTCCCTCTTCCTCACAATTTATTTGACCAACCACATACACATTAAAGTGGTGGTTGAATATTTATGCATTGGCTATGGAGGGCAGGTATACTGGAGGGAATAAACAATTTACTAGTACAGTTTGTAAACCCTGGCTTGCATACATTACTTAATCTAAATCAACCAAATAGGTAATTTTTTCAATAAAATTAGTTTTTAGAAAAGTAATCAATAATTTGATATTCAAACAATCTGACATCTTAGCTCATTTGGTAGCATGAACTAGGGTTCCCGAGTTTGATTCACGGCATGGCCGAAACATTTATAATTGCTGATATGTGGGTTTACCCTTTCACAGTGATGTATTAACAGCTGGGGGCTGGATGTTATGCCTTTCCTAGTCTTAAGTTATATTATAAGGTATATGAAGCTACGAAAGGCCTAGCAAGCTGGTAGTGGAAAATATATGACTTGAGTAAAAAACCGACCCAGGGCACAGGCTGGAAACTGTAATGGATGTAAAGAAAATATTCAAAGAAATTTTTAAATAAGAAAAATGTGTCATAGCTTGCAACGATCGAATTACCAGTACTTTTTATTTCTTTAAAAGGAAGATATTCTCAAAACCATATAAAAGTCAACTTGCAAAACTTTGTTGTTGGCTAAAGAAGTTTTTATGCAAAATTTGTTCAGTATTTCAAATATAAACGTCTTTTATCCATGTCAAGCATACGTGCATGATGCAGAATTAAATATTTTAATACACAATCCCACATATTGCCATAAAATATTATTTAAAGAGGAATATAATATGTTTATACTACCTACTTTTATTTAGAAAGTAAATATTTTATCCACTTTGTTTATTGTACACTTGTAAAGTTGTGTCTCTATTAATTTGAATGTGTGAATTTATAAAGTTTGAATGTAAATATGATCTATAATTTTTATATAGACAGTGGTGGTGACACAGAACCAAGTGACGTGTCGTTTACCAGAATATTTCTCAGAACCAGATAAATTTATTCCGGAGAGATGGATCAAAGGACACCAGATGTACAAGTCAACCAGCCCTTATTTAGTACTACCTTTTGGTCATGGTCCACGTACATGTATAGCCCGTCGTCTTGCCGAACAGAATATGCAGGCATTGTTATTGAAGGTAGGTTCATGGTAGTGAATTTTAAACATTTGACTATTACATGATAGCTACATATTCAGGCTGATTAAAGAGTCACACCAATCAAAATTATTATTTTACTTATAATAGATATATCTACATATATTTAATGAAAGTACTGTGTATGATGGCAAAACTTGTTGGTTACATTAAAAAAAGGCAGAACAAGTATTGAATAGTTTTTTATATTGATAGTCAAAAAGAGAATACACATAATGCAAAAGACACCATCAGCCATATTAATTTTAAGAAGGTTAACAAAACAAAAGAAGCATGATACACATACATAGGGATAAGAAGGTCACAAAAAAAAAGAGGCATGAATTTACTATCTCAACAAAACTACCAAAGCCAACATACTTAACTTAACTCTTTTGACAATGTTTTCAGGCCATTTGTGCAGCACTTTAACAAAAATGTTTACATTTTAAGCTTCTGAAATGATTTTAAGATCCTTTAGTTTTGTGTGGGTTTAGCGTTTAGACCACTCATTTAAGGTATCCTCAGAGATAGAAGTCAAATGATTTCAACTCTTGAGATATTCTAAGCTACAAGTCTTTATACATTATATGATCAGCAAATAATCATGTATGGAGGCAACGATTTTTTTATATGTATAGCACATGGCACCTTTATAACTGATGGAACAATAAATAGTATTCATCCTCTTCAAGAGGAGAAATGTTAGCTCAGTATACATTACCAACAACTGTCACTTCAAATAGAATAAAACACACTACATGCTGACAAAACAAAACACAAAATATGCCAAGTTTTTTGAGGGTGCGGGTGTGATTCATAATACCACTGTGGATTTTTCATAGACAATATCTTACCAATATGACTGTTGTGTAAAGCTTTGTAAAGTATTTCAAAACAAACTCGAACGGAATGTAAGAAGAAGATGCAACCCTTCTGACCATTTTAGACAACCATTTTTTAGCTGATGGTGACAGGCTACAAGTGTTTTGAACAGTCATGGAAAATATTGGGGAGAGGGGTTAAGTTAGTCTCAGCTCCCCCACTTTAGAAACTGGGGGACTCAACCTTTTCCAGTCCCTCATGTTCCAGCCCTCTTGTTCCGGAGCCACAGCAGTCCCACATGTCTCAAGAAGTGGACAACTAATTTGTAACTTCTTTTTGTTAACATCTTACACAAGATTCCTTTATCACCTATTCTTCTGGAAACTTCTTCATTACTCATTTATTGTTTGTCAAAAGTTTGACTCCTACAAGTTTATAAAATTTAAGAATCTAATCTAGGATTGTATGTTACAGACATAAAAAAATATAGTAAAAATATAAACATTTGCCCGTGATTCATAATTGTGGAGACTTATTATAAACCTGTCAGTGTCATGTCATGGAGTGTGGCATGGGTAAGCCTAGCTTGTTAAACTATACCTGTGTTATGTTATCTCCCACTTGGTCACCATTTGACCAATAAAACATAGGTCATGCTCTCTATCCAACATATGATGATGTACTTTTTTGTACCTGTCCTGTCCAAATAGAAATTTGAATATATTTTTTAGAAACCAGCCCCCACATAAGACACCTTAAATAGAGATATTATATGTAGTATATTTATAGTACTAAGACATATTTACAAAAATTAGAAGGTACTCTAAATAAGATAAATCTCTTTTTCAAAACATATAGAACAATTCGAAATAAAAAAAACACTTGTCCACTAAAAGTTAAAATATGTTTTTAATACAAATTATATTATTTCACAAGACACATATTTATTAAATTAATAGCCTACATATATTGAAATCGAGTACAGAGGCCAACATTTATTGAAATAAATTAATTATTTTTCAAAGCTATCACAAACTGTTAATTGTTACTCCAATCTTCAATTATTACATTATGTATTTGTTGGTGTGCCAAATACGCTCACACGGTAAGTTTACCCCTTGAGAACTGGTCATACAGTGTGTTAATGTCAAGTAGTTTTTCCATCTTCACTCCACCACTTCCATGCAATTGAGGGTTCACTTCCTCCTAACTGCCTTCCTCATCCCTACACAATTAGATTAAGCTGTTACTAGCCTATGTGCTAATAAATGTAACAATTAATTAAAAAAAACTAGACCTGACACAAAGTTCTGTAGTTGAATATACAACACATTATTTGAAGCTTTCGACCAATCCACTGTGGCCATTGTTGGTCTATGTCTAAACGAACATCACGTAAAGTGTCAGAGCTGAATCAGCTTCAAGAACATTAACTCATCTAACAAGTGACAGAATAGGGTAAGTGGACATACACGATCAAACATACGCAAGCATAACATCTTATAGACTTTACGGGTCAATGTAAATTCAATCAAGCATAAAAATCTGTATGGCAATCATAATTATAAAACTCACCTCAAGCAGAAACTCTTCTCACACATATACTTTGTAGTTTGTCATTCACTTTATGTTAAAACCAAGTTAACCAAGACGCAATCACACCTAATAAAATTGTACCACACTCGGCGAGGTATGTAACAACTGCTTAGCGCATGCTCAATCACTATGGTTTTGGGACGATAAAGTTTTGCTGTAGCGTTCTGCATGGCGCACACACCATATAGGAGCTAATGCATATTTTAAACAACAATGATTCAGCTATGGCTTAATTCAAATTGACTTAGCTTTGGTATAAAAACAGTTGAAATATACAATATTTTATTGATTTTCCACAATTTATATAGGACACACTGGGATCTTTATAGCACATCAGAAGGGGGGACCATGCTTTGCCCACCCCCATGCTTCTATCAAGGGGGCAATGTGCCCTATGCCGCCCTCCCCGTTCCGCTGCCCCTGCTTTGCATTAACAGACATTTCCAATTTTTGTCATATCTCTGTAACTCTTTTAGATACAACTAACTTAATATTTCATTGTTATAGGACTCTGAATAATAAACAACTTTTATTTCAAAGAATATTTGATAAAATCAATATTTCTTTATCAATAGGCAAATATAATTTTTTATATAGAGATTTGGGAAATGGGCAGTTGAAAATACACAGAACAATAAATAAAGTAAAGTTATCTCACGGGGTCTATTATTTCATGCATGCTCTTTGGTAAAAGTCGCTGTTCTTTTTTTAAAAAGAAAGTTTTTATATATATTATTTTATTTCATGTGTCTTATGAATTATTAGTACAGTATAATTTAGATTTTATATGGAGTGAGAAAGTCTGTACCATTTACTTTAAATAGCTGTTTGTGCATAGTGTTCATTTTACAAATTAGTTTATTAAATATTTGTGTAAGTTCAACTTCAAGGAGAGAGTTAAATGCCTTTCCCTCAAACACGTTAAATCCCAGCCCAGAAAACGAGCATTTACTCATCTATTCTCTGTGCAATCTATTACATATTTTTCATAAGCACATCCTTTTCACACAAACGGCTACCACCACTAATGTCTCTAGCACTGTTGCCACACTGTATTCGCAAACCATTCAAATATGAACTACGTAAGTGAAGTTCTTTAACTTTGTAATATTTTTATTTTTAATACCGGCATTTGCAAAATACACAAAATATTTGATAAAATTGTACCTTCTTGTTACAAATTAGCAATTATTTAAAAAGTAGTTAATTAGTTCATTAAATTCAGAATATTATATCTAACACAAATAAATGAGGTAATTGACTGAAACACAGATGATATCAGGGTTTGCATCCTGATCGGCTGTACCAAGGGTGATTCTTTATAAATGGTTTTCCCCTCTCCCTCCACACAAATGCGGCTATACTCCCTCAAAATTCACCCTTCCAATAAATGAAAATATCTCATTTTTTTTAGGTAATATGTTAGGATCATTTCCTAGTTAAAAGGAAAAAGTACTGATGTGAGAAATATTTTATTTTGTAGCCCCTTGATAGTTTTCGAAGTAATTTGATCTTGACAAAAATTAAAGCACACTTAGGAATCTATCAAGACACCTGTGGGTTTGGTTTTTGATCTTCCATAGGCTTTCCTTAGAATGGTTCTTTGTTTATGACAAAATGTCCCAACCAAGTGTCAAAATTCTTAAAGTGTGTCAGTAACAATGTTTCAAGCCACAAATTTACTGGTACCATATTGAAACAAAAACACATTTTTAAAAATACTGAGCTGTTGAAAATGGGATGAGCTATTATGAAATTGAAAATTTCTTATAAATTTGGTGAATATAAAATGTCATTTTCACCTATTTGAACCACATTTGTTACATACTTTGTTCATTTTGAGGACCTCATTTTTGTTGCCCCTTCCCCACTCCCCCCATATAGGATTCATGTAAAAAATTCAAAAAAATAATATTTTTCAAATTTGCTGCCAATATACATTTTATTATAAATACAGTAGACTCCTGATTTACAGGGGGCGGAACCGTGGCTGTATTTAAATAGGTCATAAATAATACACTACCATCTGAATCCATTCTACTGCTATTGCCACCCTGTGTGCAGGCGCGGCACTCTTTCAGAGAGAGAGAAAGAGAGAGTGAGACAGACAGAGACAAGGCACATTCAAGGTTGTACAGCCGTTGCTGTAACTAGAGAAATAGATGGGGAGGTAGAGGAAGAAGGAGAGGCAGAGCTTATCTCGGGTGATAAAACTAGTCAGTAGCCAAGGCACTGAAGGCTGAGGATTGTTTGCAGACCTGACAAATTTGGAGAAGCAGGATGACACTTAACAAACACAATGAGTGTATGCACTGAAAAGTAATGGCAGTCAATTAGTATGGCCCTCAGAGAGGAAACAAATGAATAAAGGACTTCTTTAATTGATTCACTAAGTATATAATGTATATATGAGGGGGGGGGGGGGGGTTTTGTTTTTTCTGTGGTTTTTTTTTTTCCCCCCTCCTATA
>CABFWO010007503.1:0-21263 GCA_902155825.1 Timema genevievae | reverse complement strand
GGGGGGGGGGGGGGGCGAGAAACATAACCGCAGGCAATCAGATAAAACGAGTGGAGGTTCAATTTCACGGGCCATTACATTTTAATCTGATCGTCTCAATATCTTGTTGTAAGCCTCAAGGTTTGGGCTTTAAAAGTCTGCGTGTTCTTATTCAAACTGGATCCAGGTCATATAGATAGTGTGTTGTAAATTTTTAGTCAAACTTTCACCGAAAATTTAGAATAGAATCTGACTAAGAGGTGTATACCAACCCATAATGCTTTGCAACGCTGACTTGAAACATTATTTAAATTTTTTAATGGGTAAACAGTGCTTATAAATTATTTTCACGATTGATATTTTGTGATTATGACATTGAACAGAAAACAAGAATGTAAAAACGCGCATCTCATAAAACGAGTGATTTCAAATAAGCTCCCAACAGTAAACGCAGATGTCTGCCTGTATCTCGCTTTATAGGCACATGCGCACTGATTTTTTTTTAGTACTGCGTCCTACTAACCGTTCGTATCATACGCTTATGTACTAATTACGATAATGGATTTAGGGATTAGGAAGGTTATAATAATAGGAAGTGTACCCGGATTTGCGCGAAGGAACAGCGGAAAACCATTTTGGGAAAATACCGCCAGTACACCCGACCGAGATTTGAACCCCCCGATCACCCATTCACGTGTACGAAACAGTTCAACACGAGGGCGACGCGTTAAGACCGCACGACCACCGATGCGGTTTTTTAAGACTTAAGATCTGTTGAGAGTAGATTTGGAGCTGCGTTTTTTTAGTCAACGAGGTTCTCCCCGTGATCTCTCGAGACGAATGCTGGTGCATGTACATACATTTTAATTTACCTCCTTGTGTTATGTTTATTTTATCTATTTGATAATCAGTCCATCTGTATTTGAGTGTTCAACTGTTGAAACTTTTCCCCGAGACCAGTCAACCGTTCTGACCACTCGACCCCGCGCTGGGGAACAAGGCGCTAGTTTCACCCTGTTGTCGGGACCCTTGTACGGGCTGATTGCTTTTGCCAGACGCTCTTGTTGCTGTTGCAACAGGACAAACAGCTCCCGGTGTTTGTTGGTGCTGTACAAGGTCTATTATTACTCCTCCCCCCCCACCCCACATACTCTCTCCCTCCCTCCCATTCGACAACAACTAGCGCCAGTTAACACCACCCCTTTGTCGACGGTGCTAAGGGATAAGTGTTGATCAGGGATAGCTGTGTATTGTAGCAGAACACTTGCGGTCTCTGTTTACCTTCTCTCTCTCTCTCTGGGGGTTTAGGCGGGATATCTTAACTCAAGGTATGAGATGATAATAGTAATAATAATAATCTTGGTATGTCTGGGCTACATCAGTCTGTAGCTCAGTTTGTGGTAAGATCAACCAGCACCGGGTATCATTGCTGAGGTAACTGAATGGTTACCATTGGGGGAAAAGCGTCATTTTCCTGTTTTCGTTTGGTCAACATTTCCTTAAACATACAGTAGCCCCATGGCTTCTTTGGTGCTGACTGACATCTGACGGCTTTAAAAAGCTATCAGACCAAATTATGTATCCCTACGCCGAACCATATGATCTGCAAAAAACATGTGTTTAGCATCTGTCACTTCTGACAGTCAAGATTTAGGTATATACCTAACTGTTGACTGTCAGAAGTCAGCTGTTAGCTGTCGGTCAGCACCAAAGAAGCCATGGGGCTACTGTAGATCAAGCTCTGCAACACTGGCTTGTCGATGTTGCCAGTAGCTCCTTCTAACCACATCACACTACCTCCCGACATAACTGAGAGCGAGTAGATTTGGCAACAATTAACAGAGAGAGAGAGAATATAAGTCTGTTCTCCATAAGACCTGCAGTTCCCCCAGCAATGATATTGAGTGTAATGTACTAACAATACATTCTTTCCGTGGAGACTCAGTCATATTCCGATATGACAGGGTGTAGGCAGCGAGGATCTTAACCTAACGTAACCAAACCTTGGTGACCGTGGGGATTACTTCCCTTTCGAGGAAAAAGTCCCCAGTACCGGCCAGGAATCGAACCCTGAACCTCTAAGTCAGCAGCCAGGGTCTCTGACTACACTATACCACGAAGACGGTTAAGGTTTGAAGCTAGGTCGAAGAAATTCTGGAGAGANAAATGGGGGGGGGGGGGGGGGGGGGACTGGGGTGAAACGGGAATCAAGTATCACGTGATCTGGTTCATTTGTTCTATAACTATCACTAATAAGTTTGTCCACTTTCCACTTATCCGTTCATTTATTCTTGGAAATCGTTTCAAGATGAGACTTTTTTTTTTTAATTTGCTGTGGGAGTGAAGAATAATTTAAAGTCCATTATTTTTTCAAGTTTTCTACGACGGTAAAATTCTTCTTTGAATACATAAAATATCGCTTCAGTACCTACGTTTAGTTTATAGTTTTCTACACGTGTTAATATCAACAAATTGTTGAATATCTGTCGTGAGCGCGGTGGAACCTGAATTTAAATTTTGCTATGCTCAAGACACATACTCAAGAGTTATTAATATTACCACATGTAGAGAATTAAACTAAACATATTTAACTTGCGTTCCCCTTCTTTCTATCTCCCAAATTAAAATGGAAACTTCTGTCCGTTCTTCCCTCCCCTGGCGGTCCCTTTCTCTAGAGTCTGCATTTCGACTTGTCCCCCCCCCCTCTCACTCTCTTCCCCCCTCGTCCAAAATGTAAGGGTCGTCTCGTGTGTGTGTGTGTGTGTGTGTGTGTGTGTGTGTGTGTGTGTGCGCTGTAGCGTGTCGACTGCTGCTGTAGCAATTACACGGCGAGTTGTACCGCTTTAATAGCCTTGCATTCTTCATTGCATACCTCCTCGGGGTCTCTGCGTTCCTGATACCCAGGAGTTCTCTCTGGCTTCGCAAACAACTCCTCCACCTCAGCCCCAAGGGCGAGAGAAAAAAACAAATAAAAACTACTCTTATTTTCAAAAATAAATGATACTGTACACCGCACAGACTTTATAAATGGAGAAATTTACTTAAAACTAGCAAGATATGTGAAACATAATATTAGACATTGTTGCAGAAACATAATGTAAAAAAGTATGTACAACTAAATATACAGACAGATTGAGGAATTAGGAACAAACACAATCTATTCACTATTTCAAAGACCACCTGCAAATATATATTTGCTTATAACTCGAAAAACATCGGTTTTATTAAAAATATATTTGAAATACAAGATTTTTATTTTAAACAGTCCTACATTTTTGCCAATACAAGTTATTTCTTATCTCTAAGAATTACAGAGATATGATCAAAATTGGGAATTTGTGCATATTTAAAGTACCATCAAAGTCATTTTCACGGGAAAATTGGAGTCACTATTTTGTTTGTAATGTTAAATAATGTATAGATACGTATTTTAATCAAAATCGTTTCGACGGACTATGAGAAAATCCATGTTTTATCTTTTCTTCCTTAAGTAAACTACCCTTAATTTAAGGTTTGGATATTTAATTTCGAAAATTGCTCTGGGGGAACCTTATGATACCTAGTTTTAGCCTGATCAGTAAAATGGTTTGGGCTCTAGACCTACAGACAGAATGCATGGAAAACTGTTTCGGGTTCAGGGAGTCACGAAACGTTGATATCCCTAAAAAAAAAAATCTCGAGCATAATATTTCCGGTTTCCAAGGTGTTGTGAGTGAATAAAAACGACCAGAAAAGAAATTCAACACAAAAATAAAATTTTTAAGAAACAATCGTAAAGTCCAATTTCAGTATGAAGGAACTGTATCTTTGACAGTTTTAAAAGTTATTTAAACCAATTTCAAGAGTTCATACGTTAAGTCGTGTGGACCTGCCTAAATTTCCAGTCATGTGGCGCTCAATGTTTACAGCAAAAAAGTGTATATTTACTAAAAAGCTCTTCCTTTGAAAGTAGTACAATACAAACTATAGCTTAGAACCACAGTTTTAAAAAACCTGTCTTCATTTAACTACCATTAAATTAATTGCTCTCCGAAAGACAAGGAAGAATATCCTGTTACCTATTATCCAAACCACTCCCAAAATATATTTTGAACAAAATCTTTAGAGCCACCTCCGAAAAATGTCATGTTTTAAATAGAAAATAGTCACTCTCCAAAAACTACCTTTAAATTTTGAGCTTGAAAAATAAAAATAATGATTGATTTCTATGGTCATGTGCTCAGGTACATGCATTAAAAGGTAGCTTTCGCTTGCCCTGAAAGATATCAAGCTTACCTCGCATTATTCCACCATGGTGTAGCTTATAAGATAGGGCCATAGTGTAATCAGTCAAGTTAAGACTGCTACCTTGCTTGGTTCCACTATGGTGTAGCTTATAAGATAGGGTCATAGTGTAATCAGTCAAGGTAAGACTGCTACCTTGCTTGGTTCCACTATGGTGTAGTTTATAAGATAGGGCCATAGTGTAATCAGTCAAGTTAAGACTGCTACCTTGCTTGGTTCCACTATGGCTGAGCTTGTAAGAGAGGGCCATAGTGTAATCAGTTAAGGTAAGACTGCTACCTTGCTTAGTTCCACTATGGTGTAGCTTATAAGATAGGACCATAGTGTAATCAGTCAAGGTAAGGCTGCTACCTTGCTTGGTTCCGCTATGGTTTAGCTTATAAGATAGGACCATATTGTAATCAGTCAAGGTAAGACTGCTACCTTGCTTGGTTCCGCTATGGTGTAACTTATAAGATATGGTCATAGTGTAATCAGTCAAGTTAAGACTGCCATCTTGCTTGGTTTCAATATGATGTAGTTAATCAAGAAGAGACAGCTAAGTTTCAGGGAAAACATGGTGTACTGAAAGCCAGGGGTGTATTAGAGGGTCCAAGCGCCTGGGACCACAAATATGACGGCCCTTGACAAACATTCATAGATATTACTGAAACTATGAGTGTAAATTAAGTGGAGAGAGGATTTATCTATGATTTTAAAAGTAAATTTAATCCCGAGGCTATTTAAGCTACATTATCAATGATTACGTCATCATTGAGTCAACTTTAAAACACATTATATTTTCTACTATAATTTGCAAAGGTGCTTCTTTAATACAGTGCTTGATAGTTTAGTTTTTTATCATTTAAGTTTGTAAAATTATCCTCCACCCGCCACATTGGTAGATTAAAAAGATATTAAGTGTCAGTATTCACTAAACAAATATTTTTATGTTTGGCTTAAGAGATTATTTTAAAACAACACCAAGAAACCACAAAGTGGAAGGTTTCACATTTATTGCCATCGCATATCTTCACAAATAATGTATTATGGTTAATTTCAAACTTATGTACTCAGTATAACTTTTGATTCAATTAAAATAAGATAATTTAGAATTGAATGGATAGTTTTTTTTAGTTTAAAGAGGTTGCTTCGGCCCAATTCAAAACGGCCCACCTGTGATATATTCCGATGTTTCGGTGGCCCAGTCCACTCTTACATAGATAGTGGGAAAACTCTTTTTTTAGCTTGGAGATATAAAACTTCAATACCCAACATAACCCCGAGTCAAAAAAATGTTCACGATTACAATAGTTTCTCTTCATGAGAAGTTAGAAATACCTGCGACTGGTCGAAGACATCGCGTGTCACGGTCAATCATTATTTTATCATTACTTTACTGCCAGCAAAATTTGGACTGGTTTAAGGGAATTATGGTCGTTTATTTGCGTTGTCATATTTGTAGAATAGATAACATTTTATGTTTACCAATTTGTAATAACAGCGATATCGATTTTGGTATTTCTTTGTTGACTTTATGGATAAAATAAATAGGTATAAAGTGCATGACGTTATTTATTAGCTGTATCCTGTATCGGTGGTCGCGTGGTCTACGGCAATATATTTAATTATCGATGGTGGGTGGACTGAGGTTTAGATCCAGGTGCCGTGACCTCTACTTAGATTACCACATGTGATTCACCAATGCTTTTTTCTAGACTCTCTCCACGCGAATGGGGGCTACATTTAATATAAAACCACCTTCCTCATCCCTATACCTTAGATTAAACCGCCAATAGCCTTAGTGCTGAACGTAACAATTAAAACATAAAAAAGACATGATTTTAATTAAAAAAATAGACTTGCAGATAAGCTTGTGTTTCATTGGGTAATATTTTAATCGTTTCCAATAAAAAAAAAATGCAAAAGATTTTAAATTCTTACCTTTATTTGTATTAGTGTTTTGTATTATAAAAAAATATACCTCTTCGGTGTCCGCATGATCTAATCTAAAGCGTAACTCTCGCAATGGACTGGTCTACCGATGAGGGAGAGATCGGGGTTCGAATCCTGGTCGGTCGTACTAAGGGTAGTTCTTTTTCCAAAAATTGTTTGCCACTCTCGCCACACGCAAACGTCGGTACACTTTCTTTAAATGCAACCTTACTCATTCTCAACTCAGTAACGTAATTAATATATAAGCCTATAAACCGAACGGGTAGTAAGACACAAAAAAACTCTTCTAGTATAAGAACAAGTCTACGTCTTGTCTATTCCTAGTCCGACACCTTAGCTAAGTCGGTAGTGACTCTGCCTACTGAGTTAAGGGTCCCAGGATCGATTCTCGATAGATATTAAAAAAAACTCATCATTGATGAGATGTGAGTTCCCACTTTCACGGTAACGAATTAACGGCCTGGGGGTTAGGTGTTGTTCCTGTTCTAGATTTAAGCTAGTCAGTAACTTGTGTGCTTATATAATCCATTCGGTTCAGAAATTGCACGTTAATTACCTCAAATGAAAAAAAATATCAAGAATTTTAATACTTTTTTAAGACAAAAATAATCACGTTAAGACAATATTTATCCAAGAAAACAACGCGAAACTTAATGCGTTATTCATATATTTTTTTTTAAATTCACGCTCTACGTTTTGGTTAATTTTTTACCGAAGACTGTTTCAACATTGTGGGATGAGCGGGAGTGAATTTTAAAGTACGTATCTTTTCCAGTTTTTTTTATGATAGATCATTATTTTATCTAAAATAAATAAAGGAAAATTATCCAGTAGATATGTTAAGTTTTTCTAAATATATTAATCTCAAAAGTTCAAATGTATTATCTGTCATGGACATTGCGTTAAGGACTTTTTCTTTCATTTTGTACAATGACACTTTCTTCGCACGTGTATTTCTGACACATTCACATTATTCTCAAGCGGTCTGTTATAAATAATAGAATAGTATTGTTATCTGGCTCTAGTGTCAACTTGTTATAAAATGGCTGTCAGAAACAGAATCCAGTTATTTCACTCGGTGTTGGGGTACAGGGAGATTATATATATATATATATATATATATATAAGTTCTTAAAAAATATGAGAATTCTATTTAAAAAAATTGCATAAATTAATTTTCTAGCTTAATTACGGTTGTTTCAGTGTGAGCCCAGCCTAAGACACACTCGCTTTGGTGTGAACGAGCCCTCACAGATCTTTCTAGCGTGCTTAGCAGTGTCAGCTGAAAATAACCTCGTGATAGGCTGTATTATTTATGACAAGAGTTGTGCTATGAACCTTTTAATGCAAGAAGGACATATCTGCACTTATTTTTTTTTAGCAGAATAATCATTCACATATTTTTTTTACTCGGCTCAATTTTTAATACGCTTTGGTGTTTTATTTGAATCAATAAATCATAAAGTATTATTCTATTCTGTTCTTATGGCTATTATATAAAAAAAAATTAAAAAGGTTCTGTACATATTTTAAGCCCTTTCGTGATATTTTCGACACGTTTTATTTAAGGTCAGAGTAAAAATCCTAAAGTTAGGAGGGGATGGGGGGGAAGTAGGTTCGACAAGTGAACTCTTTTGGGATTCAAACCCAAGTCCAGCCTCACGGAGGATACCAGTCAAGTTTGTTTGGGAAAGAATCGAGTCTACCGCTAGAATATACACGCTAAGCCTACTTAATCTTGTTTTTAATGAAACCTGGAGTTAATACCTTTTTGCTCTGAATGAGCTCCAGTCTGTAGCATGACCTCCCCCCCTCCCCCCCCCTTACAGAAGTATCATGTTCTCTTTTAAAAGGAAATGGGGGCTTATAGTCATGCCAACTGACCCAGGAATAGTATTTTGATGAGTTGTTCTGTCATATTCCTAGCTTTAACTTTGTTACTGGCCTCTTTTTATATTATTATTATTATTATTATTATTATTATTATTATTATTATTATTGTTATTGTTATTAAAAGAAAGTTGTACACCTTTTAACATTTCACGTCATAAATAAGTTTCGCATGTAACCTAAGTATTTATATTATTTAAAAATATAAATACAATCAGAAGTAGAGATGAAAATTTTGAATCGGAAAATTTTCCGCAGTGGTGGCTTTCGGTTAAATTTTGGAGGTGATGCCTAGAGCCTGTTATGCTTCAAAATACAGGATGTTAAGAGACGAGTGGGTGATAAGAAGGGGGAGGGGATTGAGGGTGGGGAGGGGATTGAGGGTGGGGGAGGGGTAGATAGGAAGGATGGAAAGGGGGGGAGACAATTGTCGAGCCAACCGTAAAATTATTGTAATCTACTTACTGATGTTAAAAAAAATTGAAGTATGATTTATGAACATAACGGGTCTACAAAGGTTCGTATTCATTTGTTTATTCACTACTTTTTTTTTATCACCGCGTCTTACTACCCGTTCGGGCTGTACGCCTATGTACTGATAATTACTCTAATGTGTTAGGGATGAGGAAGGTTGAATTTAGAGGAATTGCAGCCGTGAGAGTGGAAAACTATTTAGGAAAAACAGCCCTCCGTGCAACTGACTGGTGTCGAACACCGATCTCCCTGTCATCGGCAGTCTAGTTTATTGCGAGAGCAGCGCGTCAGACCATGTCGCCATCACATTAGTTCCATTTAATCAGTTGAAATTATTTTACAGAAAATAATAATTGAAAATTTTCTCGTTTTGGAAAATTTTCCGTCTCGTATCTATTCTCAGAAGACACGTGGATAGATCGCCAGTCATGTCTTGAAATATGACTGGGAGGTCTACATGGTTTCCCAATTCGCCTCGATGCAAATCATGGTGCACTTCCTCTAAAGTCTCACCTCTATCAGTAATCTCTGACAGGTAGTAAGCTAAGGGGTGCATAAAAAAGTTCAACTTAGAAACGTATGAAACTCAAAAATGAAAATCCGTCGATAAAATTACTATCAAACTTTTGATTTGTTTGCTATAAGTTTTTTTCAAAAAAAAAAGTTAACGTTTTCAGAAACAAGGGATATTAGGCTGTAGGGAGAGGAAAATGAACAATCCCTTTCTATGTGTTATCACCGCCTTCCATTGTCCGACAAATTTTAAGGTGGGTTAGAAGGGGACATGAGTTCAGGTAAATGTGTTTGCGGTTATTGTAGTAAAAATAGTTTTCTTTTACAAAATAAATATTTGTTTAGTATAAACGTTATTTATCACCGTGTCTTATTACCTGTTTAGGTTGTAAGCATATATTGTAATTAGTCTAATTGGGCAGGGATGAGGCAGGAAGCATTTTAGAGGTAGACCCGACAGGGATTACACCCCAATCCTCCCGTCGTGTTTTATTCTGCACTCTCTCAGTCAAATAGGCACCAGTTGGCTGTGTTTCCTTTCTGCACCCTCTCAGTCAAATAGGCACCAGTTGGCTGTGTTTCCTTCTGCACCCTCTCAGTCAAATAGGCACCAGTTGGTCGTGTTTTCTTCTGTACCCTCTCAGTCAAATAGGCACCAGTTGGTCGTGTTTTCTTCTGAACTCTCTTGGTCAGTGAAGAAAGGACCGCCAGAAGCCATCCCCAGTCCCCAACGTCCCTGAATGACGTCTCTAATTAGCACTTGGGGGCGTGGTCTCCTAAACGTCTTAATGAGCCTCGCCCCGGGACTGGTTAATTATCTCCGTCTTGTTCATGAGCTGTCGTGTCTGTCACCACAATGGCGTCCCTTCCTCAGAAAACCAACCTCAGTCCAGTCTGTTGCGAGACAATGCGACCATCTCAGTCCAGTCTGTTGTGAGACAATGCGACCACCTCAGTCCAGTCTGTTGTGAGACAATGCGACCACCTCAGTCCAGTCTGTTGCGAGACAATGCGACCACCTCAGTCCAATCTGTTGCGAGACAATGTGACCACCTAAGCGAGTCTCTTCAAGTTATTTTAAGTTTAAGAAAGAAAAAAAGAAACGTGGATATGATCTCTCCTGATGGCGATGAATGTTGTGACTCAGACCTTGCGTTGCTGCTAACAGCAGACGAAGTCGAAGTTTAGTCTTCACTGGGTACATGGGGCTCTCAAGTGTATTTCAGAATTCATACCAAAACCCTTTTTAGGCCCAAACAGGCCCCATTTGTGTTGCCAAATATATACAAAAATAAATTATATGGTCTACAGTAAAGACTTTTCCTTTCTTTTATATTAAAAAAGAAACATTCACTAAAAACTTGTAAGATTTGTGAAACGGTAGGTCTATAATATATATTGTTGCAGGAACACTACACCAAAGAGAATGAATGAATTAATAGACACTGTTTCAGATTCTTTGAGTAAAGAGGAATATCTCTGTCCACTAAGGATTATAACCATAAATCTCGCATTTCAAAGATCAAAATAAAATATATATTTGTTTATAGCTTAGGAACTAATGGTTCAATAAAAATATATTTCAAATAAAATATGTTTATATTTAATAGTACTACAGCTTTCCAGTTTATTTCTTATATCAAATAGTTGCGGAGATATCGAAATTGGAAATTTCCACTAATGTAAAGTAGCCTCAATGTCATTTTCATGGGAAAATATGAGTTGCCATTTCGTTTGTAATGTTCGTTTTTGTCTAGATACAAAATCTTATCAATTTCATAAGACAGGATTTTGGGAAAATCTGTTTTTTTAGTAAACTACCCTTAATTTTAGATTTGAGTATCTAATACCAAAAACTCCTCAGGAGGACCTTATTAAAACACCAGATATCAAGTTTTAGCTTGATTGGTAAAATAGTTTCGGCTCTAGTCCGAGATACAGACAGACGGCGTCGAAAAAAACACTTTTTTTTTTTGTTTCAGGGGGTCATGAAACGTTGACATTTATCAAAATCTCGAGTTCTATTAGTTTTGACATTCAAAATATTTCTCCCTCCTAAGGGTTAAGACAAAGTAATAAAAGAGTAGTCGGTGTGTAGTAAAACATCATTAAGAGCCTCCAAAATAGGTTTTTTCTCCTTGTCAAATAATATAAGTTAAAAAAACTGGTTAATTTTTTTGTGTCAATTAGTGATGTTATCTTCTGATATATGTTTTATTTTTACCACCATGTCTTACTACCCGTTCTGGCTATGCACATATGTACTAATTTTACTAATATGTTAGGGATGTGAAAGGTTGAATTGAGAGAAATTGTACCCTAATTTGCGTGGTGGTTAGGGAAAAAACCTTGGCACACTCAACCAGGATTCGAATCCCGATATCCCCGTCGTTGGAAAGTTCAGTATATTGCGAAGATGAAGCTTTGTGCCGGTTAGAGTCTGATATAATGGTCTTGGTCTTTGCAACGTCATCACACTTCACGAGCTGTGACGGTCTTTTTGTTTTTTACTACCGGCCAGCCAGGACATTTGGTCGCCTCTATAACCACTCATCCTCAACTTTTTACTGCCCCCCCCCTTTTTTTACGTGGTAGGGTCAGTATTTCTCCCTGCAGAGTAGCGCTATTTTTTGAAGGTGTCGGAAGACATTTTCATTTTATGTCTAATATACTTGTCACGATCCATAAAATGTACCGTGGACTTAATCCGATTTTTTTTAGTGTTAGTAAAATGTTTTTAATAAAAATATATATGGCCGCTTGCTAGTAGAATTGTTCATAAAAGGTATGTGAGGCTTAGTGTTTTCATTTTTAATTATATTTATCTGTATTTAATTTCCTTTAATAAAGAGCTATATTTTTGAGAGAGAGAGAATCACTTTTTTACCGATTGTAAAAACAAACCATTTCTGTTGTACCAAACACATTATTGAAGAGAATAAAAATACCGTTTATTAAAAATAAGCTTAACAACAATTCAATCTTTATAGGCAGTACTTTAACTAACAAATAGAAGAGCAACTAGATATATTTTCATGTCTTCATACGTCAAATCATGTGTTCTGCATCCTTCACTTTTGATATATATTTTAAATAATTATAATAGAATGTTATCAATTATGTCCGTAACAAAATATGTTTGTATTTTCTTAAAGGTCTGTATCTAAATAAATCTCAATTATTAATCCTCGGAAAACTTTGATAATTATTCTGTGCTCAGAGTCCTACCACCCATCCACGTATTCACACTAGTTTGGGACGGATGAGGAAGGTAATACTTAGAGGAAATGTATCGAAATTTGCATTGAGATAAAGAGACTAGGGAACTATTATTTTATTGATTGAACTCAACGAGGTCTCTTTTGTAGCTCCGTGAGCCAGCTTTCGATACTGTTCTTGTTACATGTGGGCGTGGCAGGCAGTATCATTCCTTAGAACAGGGGCTCTAGTAGCGCCGTGATCTAGCTTTCGATACTGTTCTTGTTACATGTGTGCGTGGCAGGCAGTATCATTCCTTAGAACAGGGGCTCTAGTAGCGCCGTGATCTAGCTTTTGATACTGTTCTTGTTATATGTGTGCTTGGCAGGCAGTATCATTCCTTAGAACAGGGGCTCTAGTAGCGCCGTGAGCTAGCTTTCGATACTGTTCTTGTTACATGTGTGCTTGGCAGGCAGTATCATTCCTTAGAACAGGGGCTTTAGTAGCGCCGTGAGCTAGCTTTCGATACTGTTCTTGTTACATGTGTGCGTGGCATGCAGTATCATTCCTTAGAACAGGGGCTCTAATAGCGCCGTGAGCTAGCTTTCGATACTGTTCTTGTTACATGTGTGCGTGGCAGGCAATATCATTATTTAGAACAGGGGCTATAGTAGCGCCGTGAGCTAGCTTTCAATACTGTTCTTCTTACAGGTGTGCGTGGCAGGCAGTATCATTCTTTATAGCGGGGGCACCAGTGACACCGTGAGGTAGCTTAAGACACTGTTCGTGCTACAAATCTGTTTCGCAGACAGTATCTGATAGAAACAAGAGGAACTAATAGCATCACATAGTTTCTGATACTGATCTTGTTATAGACCTGCTTAGCGGGGGATATCGCCCTGATTTTCGTATTTATTTCCTATCATTAAAATTTTCACTCTAACCCTCCACCATATTTTTCAAACCTAGGATGTAAGCGATTTTCTTAGTTTAACTTTCAAATTCTTAACGCATATTATTTCTCTTCTCAGAGAAATAAGGTTTTTTAGGCCACGTTTGTGAACAGTTTTCCTTATCTCCATCCATGTGCCGGTGTTTGCGTAACTTAACGTAGTCTTTAAGGAGCCCGTCTAAGATCATTTGTCAGCTTGGGGCTGGGGGATATGAATGAAACAAACAATTTAAATATTTTACATTTTAGATAACATTATAAGAATACCTACTAAATATTGTAGTTATTAATTATAGTGAAAATCAATGAGTTCTTAATAGTTTTACAAAATAGCGTCTTAAAACTAAAGAAATTACTGACGTTATAATATTTTTTATGTGACAAATTAATTACAAATATATTACAATAAATTGTTTTTTAAATATTTTCAAATTTAAATTGCAATATACAAATAATAATTTAATTTAATAATTTTATAATTATATGGCCACATTAAAAAAATATTATAAATACACAGATTCCACTAGTTCAAGACTTTCTTTTGAAAAATATCAGTTTCAGTTTAACAAACTGATTTAATTAATTTCCTTCATCATTAATTAAAATATGGTTTGCGTGTATACATTTAGTTTAATTTTCTACACATGGTAATCTATACTGGAACAATATTTTATTAACTTTGGGCAAACATTTTAAAAATAAAATCTATTAAAAATATTAGCTTAACTCCCATTTCGTTCCATCTTATCTAAATGATGCGTCAAGGAAACCATTACATGTGTAGTTTTTTTTGTTAGTTGTAAACAATTTCAAGAACCAAGCCATTATTTAATATTGGATATTGTGGTTTTTGATTAAAATTAATGGTTTTATCTAAGCGGTCTTTCGAAATTTTTATGTTATAAAACTGTTGTACTCGTATTATACAGTATTTGTTTAGAGTGGGTGGGACTCGAACTGTGAGTTGGAATCATTTTGCTGCTGAGCATTTCTGAATTCTCTCAGTTTAGTAATATATACATCTATTATTACATTTCAATTTTAGTGTTTTTTAAAACATGTTAACTTCTATTATTAACTTTGAGATTTCATGTTTTTCTTGAATGTTACTCTCCAGGAGGTGTGAATTCTAGACTTCATCTTATATTTAGAGTATTAGATTATTTTGTTTAATTAGTGTGTGAGGGATAATTAGAGTGAGTGAATGAGTGTGTGCGTGATTGAGTGTGTGATTGAGTGAGTGTGAGCGTGATTGAGTGTGTGAGTGATTAAGCGTATGAGTAATTGAGCGCGTGAGTGTGTGTATTAGTAAGTTATTGAGTGTGTGAGTGATTTAGTGTGTGAGTGATTTAGTGTGTGTTTTAATAAGAGAGTGATTGAGTGTGAGCGTGTGAATGAGCTAGTGAGTGAATGGTGAGTGTGTGAGTGAATGAGCGAGTGTACGTATTAGTAAGTGATTGAGAGAGTGTGCACTCAATGAGTGAGTCTCTAGATATGAAACTGTCAGAAGGTTATTGCGAGACATTATGGCCGAGTTGATAGCACCAGCCACGCAGTAAACACACAAAGAGCCTCCTTCTCTGAAATCACCTGCCATTAACCGCTGTAGAAGCATCTTACCACCTTGTATTGATTCATCTGCTCCTTATTGCTTCTCCAGCCGGCAACGCGCCTTACACAGCTCGTTCAATCTTTATTCGTGCACTTTATCTCCAGGGTTGGTTGTCAAGGACTTAAACTGTATTGCCTTCGAGAGTAGTAAGAGGAGGGAGTTATTATAGCTAGTACCGGTTATTAGTGACTTATACTATCTAGCACGAGGACCAGGGTGAAGAGGGTGAATAACCCAGTGACGTTAATCAACGATATAAACTAAATAACCCCAAGAGACCAGGAGAGTGTTTTATGTTTATGGCACTGCATTGGAGAGCATTAAAATAAGTTGACTTACTTGTTCCAAAAACTGGCTCACTCATTTATTCACTCACACACTCATGAATTCCTTCAATAATGTTGTGACTTCATCACCCATTAAACTCATTCCCTCGTTCACTCATTATCTTGTTCACTCATTTCCTCGTTCACTCACTCCCTCATTCACTCATTCCTCGTTCACTCCCTCCCTCTTTAACTCACTCCCTTGTTCACTCATTCCCATGGCCACTCATTCTCTTGTTCATTCACTCCCTAGTTCACTCACTCGTTCACTCACTCCCTCATTCACTCATTCTTCCCTCCCTCACTCCCTCGTTCACTCACTCCCTCGTTCACTCGTTCCCTCATTCCCTCACTCACTTGTTTATTCACTCCCTTGTTCACTCACTCACTCATTCAGTGGGTTATATTAATTTTATAGCCCTATGAAACACTCTCTAAATATAAATTTTGAACAAAAATGTTATAGTTATTCATTTTTTAGCTCAAACTTTCAAAAACATTAAGGTTATAATGAAAATAACCTATTTCTCCTTAAGGTGAGACCATGTAGTGTCTACATGTCAAGTGTCATCGTGATCCATCAAACCGTTTACTATCGATATCACTGTCCAGTGACGACGGGATTAGGACGCTAAGGGGATGGATGTTCTTGATAGTGATTGCGTGCAACCTTCCTTTCCTCACCCCCTCCCCTTCCCATGTCATCCACTTGACCTCACCTTGCAAACCGCCCTGGTCACGCCACTGACCGAACTGGGTCTGGGTTTTGATCGCGTCGTGGCACGACCACATAATACCCTACACCCCCCTCACCACCGAGATACCCTCTCCCCTAGCAACTCTGTAACCACTGGTCTGATTGTATAGAGCTGGTCTGGCCTGGGGCTCTATTCTCAAACATTACCTGGCTTACTACTGGCAAGATGTGTCTGACCTGAGGCTCTATTCTCAAACTTTACCTGTATTACTACTGGCAAGATGTGTCTGACCTGAGGCTCTATTCTCCAACTTTACCCGGCTTACTACTGGCAAGATGTGTCTGACCTGAGGCTCTATTCTCAAACTTTACCTGTATTACTACTGGCAATATGTGTCTGACCCGAGGCCCTATTCTCAAACTTTACCTGTATTACTACTGGCAAGATGTGTCTGACCTGAGGCTTTATTCTCAAACTTTACCCGTCTTACTACTAACATAACCATACATTTCACAATTTAGTCGCCATTCTTAACTATCCAAACTAGTATTTAAACTTATTATCTATAATTATTATTGCTATTCAATTTTTAATATCTCATTAATTTTTATGACCCCATCTCTTATATTCATATTTATCCAACTTAATATTTTTTAATTATATTTCATTTTAACTTTATCATGACACGATTCGGTGGCCGCATGGTCTAAGGTGCTTCTCTTGCAATAGATCTGACTACTGATGACTGGGAGATTGTGGTTCTATCATGGTTTGGGTGTACTGATGGGTTTTTTATCTTAAAGAGTTTTCCCCACTCTTCCTCCACGCAAATGTGAGAACATTTAATCTAAATTCTACCTTACATATTTTTTCCTCGATGGTATAAGTAGGTTGTTTACCAACAACTAGTAGTTATTTAAAAAAATAAATGTTCATCAAACGTCGTTTGACTAATATGACGTCACTAATACGGTCTATTCCACACTCATCTTTTCGCGTGGCGCTGTCTCACTTGTGTGTAAATAAACAGCCATTCAATGAGAATTAAAAATATGTAGATATTATCTATCAGCTGATAAAACACAACCAGTAAAAATACTCTCTAAAGAGTTCTTCTTAGCGGGGAAGGGGGGTGTTTTTTATACGATCGTAAACTTTTATGAAGGTATTAAACAATCATATTGTAGTAATTTGAGTCCCCCCTCTATTTAATAACCCAACTTTTGGTATATTTTCTTATAAGAGATGTTTCACACATATCCCTACTTCGCCTAGTCACTGGAGGGTTACTTTGAGAATAATGCTCGTTCCGTGGCCACCACGGGGACCTCACAGGTGACTACACGGGTCCCAATTAGGACTGTGGATGTATAGTCTGATTTGTAAGTATAAGAAGCCCATTCTAAACAACAGAAATTTATTGGACATCACTAAAACTTGGCATTTTATGAATATGTTTCATTTGATTTATTAACTAAACAGTTATCAAATGCTTCCAAAAATACTTCCTTATAAATTGCTGTATAATTTATCTTTACGTCATTAGTTAAATTGTACCTGCTATCATGGTCAAATGGTCTTGTGAGATATCCTGGTTGTATCAGTAACAGTAGATACCATCACTTGCTGGCCGGGGTGTAGTACTAGTGCTGGTTGTATCAGTAACAGTTGGTACCATCACTTGCTTGCCGGGGTATATCTACGTTGAACTCCCCGGCCGGTTGTTGCGAGCAGTTGACTTCATTAGCTAAAGATAACCTTGTTACCTGCCTGCTGGGCTCATTACCTCTAATTACTAGCGTAGACTTCACACTACTGCTCCCTGGCGGTTGACGACGGTACCATCTGCCCGATGTATTAAATCATACAAATATGGACTTCAACAACACGGAACTATACGAATTATAATTCAATTTAACCTAGAACATCCACACTTAATATTTGTCGAAATATATCATTGTTTAGTGAAAATGCGAATGTATATACCTCTGGTCATGTACTTTAGAAACTAATTAGAAATGATATATTTACATGTTAAGCCTCAATCTCAAAATATATTATCTTTTTCTATAACTACAGTATTTAATAGTCTAAATTTTTATATATTTCAATAATTAATATTAATATATAGTATAACTCAACATATTTACATACATACTATTGTATATAATATATATTATATTATGTATTATTAGCCATTAAATTATGTTTGTCTATTATATAATGTGTGGATGGATACATATATAATAATTAAATTATTGCTATACTATAGCTGAAACCATATTACTGATCTGGTTGAAACTTGGTGTTTCGGGTTTTCATAAGCTCCCCCCGAAGGATTTATAACCCTAAAATTAAGGGTAGTTTAGTCATGTACTAGAAGAGGAAAAATTAATTTTCTCAAAATTGACTCTTAATGATTTTTATTCAAACACGTATCACGGCAGTGACATTGTAAAAACAAAATGGTGGATCTCATTTTCACATGAAAATGACATTAAGGGTACTTTATATAGGCGAACATTTCAATTTTGATCATATCCCCGCAGCTATTTAAATTAAAAATAACTTATCACCGCATAATTGTAGTAATGTTAAAAAATAAACAACTTTTATTTGAAATAACATTTGATAAAATCAATACTCTCTCCGAGTTATAGGCAGATCTATTATTTTTAAATAGAGCTTTGGGAAATGACTAGAACAAATAATGTGTTTCTGTAACAGTTCCATATATACTCTTCGGTGAAATCGTATGTTACTTCCCCAAATTGTGTTTCTGTAACCGCGAATATTAGTTCGTTTCACTTATCTTAGATTTATAACTATAGTATAGGTAATGAAGTGAGAACTTCGTGTTAAACATGTTAAGATTATTTTATCGGTCTTGACTCTTCTTTCCTAAAGAAAACTCCAGGCTATCTCAGTGAGATGCGCCGCCTGTTCGACTAAGGGGGTCGGGGTTCCGATTTATGGCCGAGTGTACCGAGCCTCCCCCCTTCCCACCCCCTCCACAACATTTTTTTTCACCGCGTCTTAATTCCTGTTCAGGGTATACACATATTTGATGATTTTTCTAATGGGGGTAGGAATGAGGAAGGAATCATTTTAGAGGTAATTTACCCGCATTTGCTTGAAAGGAGAGTGGGGAACCGTTTAAGAAAAATTGCCCACAGTAGACCTGACCTGGATTCTAACCCTGATATCCCCACCATCAGCAAATCAGTTTAAACCGAGAATGACGACTTATATCATTCGGTCACCGAAGCGGGTACATTTTTTTTAAAAATGCACTCTATCTCCATGGAAATGCTGTTACATTTACTAAACATTCTACCCTTACAAGTATGCTGATAGTTCGGACGGGTAGTAATCCGTGGGGTTCATAAAATTATATATCTTTCGGGTAAATTATGTTGTCTAATTAAAAAGACTCTTATAATGAATGTTTGTATTTCAACATTACCGGCTTATTCTAAAGGTGTTCATTGGGAGAATAGCTTGGGAATAACCTGCTGTGGTGACTGCATGGACTAAGGCGTCACTCACGTGTTGTACTAGACTGCCGATGACGGGGAGATCAAGGTTCGAATCTCGGTCGAGTGCACTGAAGGTGTTTCTTCCAAACTTGTTTTTCACTCTCCCTCTACGCATATGCGAGTATACTTCCTCTGAATTTAACCTCTCTCATCCTTAACTCATTGGCGTAATTATCACATATGCGTATAACAGGGTCAGGTAATAAGACTCATTGATAGAAATATATTGAAATAAATGTATCCGCATTAGCACGGAGAAGAAAAGTAAATAAGGATTATGGTAGCAAGAGTAGTATACATTTAGAAAATCTACTAGATTTGCTTTCATGTGTTCATACGTCAACTCATGTGATCTGCAGATGTAACTTTTGATAGATATCACAACAATAATAGTATAATAAATGTTATTTAATATCTATGTTGACAGCAAAAAAAAATTGTGTTTTATAAAAGATTCTTCCTACAAAAATACCTCCCAGTGCAACCGTCCGAGATTTGAACCTAGACCATGACCAACCGGTGTGGGTCATGTATATAATGCAATTATACAACACAAACAAGCTTGTATCAATAGCCCCAATCAGCGTCACGACGGAGTAGTATCGTATTTCAGGGGCGCCATTATCGCTTCAACTCCGTCGGTAGCCACTAATTTGTTTCGAGGGTTCAGTTTTAGATTGAGGAGGGGGGCTGTCACAAGAAGGGGAGGGAAGTTATAAACTACCACCCCTCCCTCCCCGTTATATCGCGAACCTAAAGCCACGTGGGGTCGAAGGACGAATCTTTGACGTGAGTTACCGCAAATATATTACGTTAAAACATGGCTCGTATTTATCAAGGGAGCTAGACAGATGCTGTGATTTAGATCTGCCTCTCTCTGTTTATCTCTCTATCCATCTCTCTTTCTATATATAATATATATATTTATATATATATATATATAAACAGCGGGATATAAAGTCCCCCTTTGATTAGCCGCATTTGAAATTAATGTGGTGGCTGAAGTTTTGTTTTACGAACTTTCCCGGGCGGTGAATGGAGAAAATGGGAATTGCTGACAGCAGGAAAATCCATGTTATATTTTACTGACAAACATTTGGGTGTCTACATTATTTGTAATACTAGTAATAAAGTTGTGTTTTTTGGGAGGGTGGGGGGAAGTATTTTTTATGTGTGTTTGATCACACTAGATTGGCATAACGGTTACCCTTCAATGTTTGTCAAACGCTTTGTCGCCGGCATCCTTTTTTTTAAATGTTGACGTGACGTTTATTTTTGTTTATTTGTATCTGATCGCGACATGTTATCATTGGGTTTGGTTTTTATCAGAATAATTTAACTTAATGTTATTTGTTCTGAGCCGCTTCGGTGACCGCATGGTCTAAGGCTCTACTCTCGCAGTAGACTGGACCGCTTATCATGGGGGGATCGGTAGGGTGTACTGAGGTGTTTTTTTTTCAAAATTGTTTTCCACTCTTCTCTCCACGCAAATCTGAGTACACTTCCTCTAAATATAACCTCATAATCCTTCAAACCATTGATGTGATTAGTTCATCTATAACCTTAACGGTAAGTAAGATGCGGTGTTAAAAAAATTGTTCTGACTAAAACAATTAACTGTAACAGCCTCTGAGGTATTTGCTAGTGACTTGTCTATTTTATTCATTTAGTAATTTAAATATTCCAGAAATAGACCTTCAATTACTGTCAGCAAAAAAAAAGTTACAAAAAATAACATCAAGTTTTAAACATACACAATACATTTAACTAGCTCATCAGGTGACCTGGTGGTCTAGGGGTAAAGTGTCAGACTTCTGTGCTGAGGGTCCGGGGTTCAATCCTCGGTCCCGGCACAGATTTATC
>CABFWO010007502.1:0-24517 GCA_902155825.1 Timema genevievae | reverse complement strand
AGAGTTATAGTGACAGTACTAGAGTTGTAGGGACAGTGTTAGAGTTGTAAGGAAAGTACTAGAGTTATAGTGACAGTACTAGAGTTATAGTGACAGTACTAGAGTTGTAGGGACAGTGTTAGAGTTATAGTGACAGTACTAGAGTTGTAGGGACAGTGTTAGAGTTATAGTGACAGTACTAGAGTTATAGGGACAGTGCTAGAGTTATAGTGACAGTACTAGAGTTATAGGGACAGTGCTAGAGTTATAGTGACAGTACTAGAGTTATAGTGACAGTACTAGAGTTATAGGGACAGTGTTAGAGTTGTAAGGAAAGTACTAGAGTTATAGTGACAGTACTAGAGTTATAGGGACAGTTTGTATACGTTATTGAATTTGATGTAGGGCTGATTCCCTGAAATTGGTCTCATCTCTTAAAAGGTGTCAATTTATTAAGATACTATAACATCATACCTTAAAGTGTGCCGCAAATACACTGTTGCTTACTTACTCTGTGGCATTAGGAACTAGGAACACTGTTACAAAAATAAATGGTACGGAACTCCGTACGAACTTTCTCGCTCTATTTTTTAGAGATGGAGATATTTGCTCTTAATTCGTAATATAATATACACTAGCAAACCCGAGAACAAATTGCGCTAGCCATACGTAAAACTTTTTTATTCATGGTTTTAAATTTCATAATTTGAGATTAACGTCTTCATTTGTATATTTGGATCAATACAAAATGGTTCCCAAGGGTCAAAACTTCGTATTAAAATGTCGACACCATTTTAAAATTTTAGACATTTTATTAGGGGTTGCACATATATGGTTATTGGATTGTTATTAAATTCCTCATTTATAAATTTTGACTAATAAAATAGGTAAATATTGAATATTGAATCTAAAATTATAGAGATAGATCATTGTTGTACAAAAATTTCTGCTAAGAGGTTGAAAGAACGAGAACATAAACTTTTTGAGAGACTAATTCATTTCTTAATCTATGGCATTAGAGAATTATTGGGTTAAAACTTAAGTAATATCTCTTTACAGCTAAAGCTCACAAAATTGTATTAATATATTTGCCAATATCTCAAAAACTGTTGGTTTTATAAAAATATATTTCATATAAAAGATTTTATTTTTAATAGTACTACAATTTTGCAATGATAAGTTATTTAGTATCTTTAATAGTTACGGAAATACGGAAATTTCAGCTTCTGTAAAGTACTCTCAAAGTCAATTTCATAAGAAAATGAGAATTTCCATCTTGTTAATAATGATGAATATTGTCTAGATATAAAATTAAATCAAAATCGTTAGAGCAAATTTTGAGAAAATTGATTTTTTCTCTTTTTGCCCTTCAGTAAACTACCCTTAGTTTTAGGGTTAAATGTATAATTCCAAAAACACCTTGGAGGGGAGGGTTGGTCTTTATGAAAACCCCAGATACCAAGTTTGAGCCCGATTGGTAAAATAGTTTCGGCTCTAACCCAAGGTACAAAGAGATGGACGACATTGCGAAAACCAGTTTTTTTGTTTCAGGGGGTCATTAAACGTCGACATTTATTCAAATATCGAGTTCGAATTTTTAGACGATCACAATACTTTCTCTTAGAGGTATCTAGAGAAAGTAAAAACTAAAAAAAAAAAAAAATCAAGCTTGTATTGAGCCTGAGCAAATTTTTACTTTAGAAATATCAAACTTGCCAAGGAAACACGTTTTTCTACAGGTTTTTATTTATGTTTCCGTAATAATTATAGAATAAATTATGTATTATTTTACCGGTTACAGCGTGTCTAATTTGTTATGTCAACTTGATTAGTCCTCTGAGCTCACCAAGGCATATGATATAATTTATTTATCTTGTGTTGGACATGTGCAATCATGAAAGTACAGTCATGAAAGTAAGAAAGTGGTTGTTTGGAAATAACAGATTTTGAGGCATTACATAGTGTCTACTCAACTTGACCAATGAAATCCCCAACCTTTTCTCCGATTTTCCCTGATCAATTCCTAAAATTCCCGACTAAAAAGTATGTCACATTCTTCTAACTCGCCCCCCCTCCCACCCACACTTCGCCCTCGTTTTTCTATTAAACTTTTTTTTATGAATAATAATAAGTTTTAAAATTTAAATAAACATTTTTTTAATTTGTATTAACATTGATTATTAGGGATTAAAAATATATTACACAGCTACAAACAAAAAAATGACAGTTTGAATTACATAATTTACTGAGTTAATGATTATTTTATTAAATTTTTTTAGTAAAACTACATTTTACCGGATTTTTACTGTAATTTACCAAATTCCCGACTTATTCCCGTTTTTTCCTAATCACTTCAAATTCCCGCTTTCCCTGATTTTTCCGGACGGGGTAAACACCCTGCATTAAAATGTTAAAATGTCAATGAAAGTAATATTGAACTATTTGAAAAAAAATCTTTGATAATACAACCGTAATTGGTGATTAGTTTATTTCAAATTACTTGAACAGTGTGAAATATATTATGGTTCATATTTATTTTTTACTGGTTTTTATTAATCAATTTAATTATATACAAATAATAAGGGAAAGAGGAGATTAAGAAGAACTAGGATTCAAATATTGGATGACTTGAAGGAAAGAAGAAAATTCTGGGAGCTGAAGAAGGAGGCAAAGGACAGGGTGCATTGGCGGTCTAAGTTCACTGACAAAAGGAATGGACCTGTCGTAAGACAGAACACCTAATAATAATAATAATCATAATAATAAATAATAATATATTTGTTACACCTGTATGGCTTTATTTTAACTCGTAATGTTCACATTATGAGATTATTAGTAATTGATTTTTGTAGCACCGCATCTTACTATGTACCTGTAAGTAATTAATTTAATTTATTAATGTAGTAATTTTTACTTTATTCTATGGAGAAAGTGTAGTAATAGAAAACTTTCTTTACTCCATATTATTTTTATTTTTACTATTGATATTGACTTTTGTGTGTCTCTGAACGGGTCTCTGAAAGAATGTTTTATAAATCTGTCTGTCCCTGGGTCTACAGCCAAAATGGTTTCTATTCAAACTTTATTTGACATGGTGTATGGTGACAAAAAAAAATTTTTTTCATAATAAACAGAACAAAAAAATAAATCATGCGATGTATATGCTTAAAAAAATAGAGAAGAATAGATCAAAGAAAAATAATAGAGGTGAGGAATAGAAAAAAAATAGTTGAAGCTCAAAACTATTTATTAAAATTCAATTTTCATTGCTAATTCAAGGTAATAATGAACTACATCAAGTCAAATAACAATACCTAAAGAAACATTGGTTGCATCGTCAATTTCAGGGAACAAATATTAATGTCAAGAAAAACTATGATTGTACAGACACATAAATAAATTTGGTATTTTGCTTGTACTTTCATTATTGACTACAAATAAATTTGGGATTTTTTATTAACTATGGACAGAGTCAGCAATGAATGGGTGCTGAAGGGGTGCGGTTTGAAAGGGAATACAACAGGTCAATGTGAGAGAAGAGTCTTACGTTGGTTTGGGCATGTTGAGAGGATGAGTGTGGATCGAGTGATGAAACAAATATATGAAGGTAGAGTGTGTGGATCAAAAGCAAGGGGTAGGCCATTTAGGGACGTGGCTAAATGTTGTAGAAGAATATGTGAATAAGAGAAACATTAATAGTTTTAATAATAAAAGAGCATGTGTGACTCGGTGTATGGATGTTGTTGAAGTGGAGGGAGTATTCAAGGATAGGGAAGTGTGGAGAAAGTTAGTGAGGATGGATTAAGTTCAGGGTTGTTGTTTTTTAGCTGTAGGCACAGTTTCTTGCCTACCCTGTGGGGAAACAGCGTAATTATGTATTTGTGTAGTTTCTAATACTCCCGTACAAACGTTATAATAAATACCTAGCAATAAAATAAAAACAACCCTAGGAACAAATGAATGGTATTACCAAGAAATAATTTTTTTTAAGAAACGGCTGTAACCAAAAAGTAAAATGAAGGTATTAACTGATTTTGATTGGAAGTCCGTTCTAAAAGGTATTTTTTTATAACCAAATTCCTACTAATCAAAATGAGTCTTGTTTTGCACTATAAATAACACTATATACTTGTGTTTTTTTTTAAGATAAATGTATTTGTAGTTTATTGATATCCTATTTTTAGATAGTTTTCTTAAAATTATAAAATACCAATTGAGAAAGAAAGAATGTTGAATGTGTCGTCGTACTATTTATTTTATTAGTGACCAGTCACTACAAATATCGATTTGAATATTTGTTTCCGTGAAATTTCTTGATTTGACTCCATCGAGTGTAGTGGAGGCCCAAGTTCCTCTGTTAGTCGCAACAAATAGCTATTAATTTCGGTTATCAGTTCTGGTTCTAGTTCGACTCCCGGTTTACACTCACTACCAGAAAGCTACAGCCTCACACGTCCTCGGTGATGCTCTCCGGATGAATGACCTTAAGGTGGGATTGTAGGGGAAGCGAGAAAAGGTCAGTGTTTTCGCAGTTTTTATATCAAAACAATTTTTTTTGTCAAAATAAATAAAATTTTGCTCCGATAGAAACATAGAGATTAATTTTCTTCACCTGATGTAATCAACAGTTGTTGAATTTCTATCACGAGCATAGCGGCACCTTGTTTGTACTAAAGCGACAATTTTAGTTATTTATACCCAAAAAAAAATTTTATATAAAAATTTCAAAATCAAATAACTTTTCTCACGTCCCCTACAATCCCACCTTAACGACGTCACATATCTGTGACGTTGTGGCAGGTCAAGATAGGATTTCCCATGTTTATGTATTTGCATTTAATTCCGTGGATTTTAAAGAAATAACATCGACACAAAAGACCACACATTCTTAAATATTTTTAAAATTAGTCTTACGTCTTCACAAAATTGTTTTAAATATTAAAGTGGGGGGGAGGGGAGAGGGCTGTCAGAATCCATCATACGTAAGGGTTTCTCATCACTGTTTATGGTGAGATAAAATTATTATTATTAGCACCGCGTCTTACTACCCGTTCGGGTTATACGCACTAACGCTAATATGTAATGGTAGGGTGAGATTGTGAGATGAAATGGAGGACCTACAGTTTAACGTGGGATCCGAACCACGGTGAAGGCCTGGCATTCCACACATTCACAAGTTGTTACACATCTTGTCAGAGGTGAAGGAAGGGTTTGGCAATCAAATAAATCTGTGCCGGGACCGAGGATTGAACCCGGACCCCCAGCATAGAGGTCTGACACCTTACCCCTACACCACCAGGTCACCAAGTGATATAAAATCTATTTTTGTCATCACAAAATAAATTTGTTAGTCTAATTATAAAGTTTAATTTATATTTAATTTACTTATGGTGCGTTACACCTAGTTTTAATGCAATTAAAGTATTCTAAAATATAATATCACTCTCTTTGCTACCGATCTTTATGTCTAAAAAAACGATTAAAATAATATTTTTTTTCTATCGGAAAAAACGTTATATACTATAAATGGGTAGAGGGAGGCCCGGAAAATCTTTGGATCCCTTAGGTGGGGGTAAGTGGAAGGTCTGAGGGGGAAAAAGGCCTTGCGTAATTTAAGGACAGTCCCTTAGTAATACAGCTTCTAAACCACCACTTAGGTAACGTAAGGGAGCGGCAGTTCCGCAAGCCAGTCCGTAAGTCCACGGCTGTACACCGCGCCGTAACCAGGAGCTTGGGCCGTATTCATCATCTCCCGGGCAGTGTTACGGAGCAGAGACGGTGAGGACGTGTTGACTAATGTCGCCGTCACGTAAACCCTGACACATTCACCTCGTGACTGATTCCGCTGTTAGGGTCGACTATGGGGGAAACGTAGTCTTACCTTAGCCTGTAGAGGGACGGTACACCACGTTTACCCTGAGAGGTAGTAGTCTTACCTTAGCCTGTAGAGGGACGGTACACCACGTTTACCCTGAGAGGTAGTAGTCTTACCTTAGCCTGCGGAGGACGGTACACCACTTTACCCTGAGAGTCTTACCTCGCCGTATTGCACTATGACCCTATCCAACTCGCAGCCCGCACTCACTGAAAATGTGATCCTCCCAATATGGATGCCCTCGGTGGTAGATGTGAAATAGCTAATGATTCAAATGAAATTATTTATTTTAAAACGTTCACGATTGAATGTCACCCGCCTCGGTGGCGTAGTTAGCTAATGCGCTAGTGGTGTTGAGCTCGACTGCCGAAGACGGGGAGATCGAGGTTCGAATCTCGGTCGGGTCAACTGGTGGTGGTTTTTCCTAAATGGTTTTCCACTCTCCCTCCACGCATATGTGGGTTCACTTCCCCTATATTTAACCTTCCCAATTCCTAGCCCATTAGCGTAATTAGTACTTAAGCGTATAACCCGAACGGGTAGTAAGACGCGGTGATAAATAAATAAAAATAAAATAAAATAAATAAAACGATTGAATGTCAATATACATTTATTGTATTGATAAAATAAGTTAAATACATCATTTATATGACTTGAGTTGTTTTGTGAAAGTGTGCGAATACAGATTTCATGAAACAGTATAAGGAGATTAATAAAATTATCTTTTGCATTAAAATTTGAAAGTGCCTAAAGGATACCCTCCGCTCGAGAACCGACGGTGGTCGGTCTCGGCCAACACCGGTAGCTTGGACCCTTCAGCCGGTCGTCAACCGCCGTCAAGAGCCTGGCGACCGGTCTAGTTACCAATCAAGAATACACACACGACGAGCGACTAGGTATTGTGTTTTTATACTTGTGTATAGTGTGTAGCTAGTGTGTAGGTCATGTTCTTAAATAATCGATTGAGTCCAAATGTGCAAGCGAAATACTAATGGTAAACAAATATATGACTGGCATGTAAGTTATTCAGGTACATTATAGCTATCAAAAACATACTAGCTTACTCTATAGCATCTGTAAACGGAAGTTCATTGCCACATTTACAATAGTACATCACCTATCTTTATCTTGAGCTAGTTCTATCCAGTCCACCTCATTACACTCTTCCTATTTTGAGCTAGTTCTATCCAGTCCACTTCATTACACTCTATTCCTATCTTGAGCTATTTCTATCCAGTCCACCTCATTACACTATATTTCCTATCTTGAGCTAGCTCTATCCAGTCCACCTTATTACACTCTTCCTATCTTGAGCTAGTTTTATCCAATCCACCTTATTACACCCTATCCCTATCTCTAGCTAGTTAAATCCAGTCCACCTTATTACACCCTATCCCTATTTTGAGCTAGTTATATCCTGTCCAACACATTACACCCTATCCCTATCTTGAGCTAGTTCTATCCAGTCCACCTCATTACACCCTATCCCTATCTTGAGCTAGTTTTATCCAGTCCACCTCATTACACCCTATCCCTATCTTGAGCTAGTTCTATCCAGTCCACCTCATTACACCCTATCCCTATCTTGAGCTAGTTCTATCCAGTCCACCTCATTACACCCTATCCCTATCTTGAGCTAGTTCTATCCAGTCCACCTCATTACACCCTATCCATATCTTGAGCTAGTTCTATCCAGTCCACCTCAGTACACCCAATCTCTTTCAGGTACATTCTAATTTTATCCTCCCATCTTCGTCTAGGTCTTCCCAATGGTCTCTTCCCACTGGGCTTACCAGTCAGTACCATGAACAAGGATCTAGATTATCCCATTTGTGCTGCATGTCCTGTCCACCCTAATCTACGAGACTTGATTAACCTAACAATGTCTTGTGATGGGTATGTAACTCATCAATATGTAACCTCCTACACTCCCCAGTAGCTTCATCCTTTTTGGACCAAATATCTTCCTAATCACCTTGTTTTCAAACACCCTAGTTGCATTAATATTATGGAGCTTAAATACAATTTAAATAAAATCATCTTAGTCAAACAATAGTGTAATACTTAATTCCCATCCATTGGGATGTGTATTTCTAGGGAGGTAAAAAAAACCTAGCCATTGTAAAAATGCGCCGCAAGCTCTTTCTCCATTTAACTTAGCCTTAAGAGTCCGTCTACCGGAGCGTTGGGACGAATTATTTAATAAGTAGTTTGGTATTTTCAAACTGGTCAACACCAAAAGAGTCCCAATAGGATTAAAATATACTCGATTTTAGTTCTTATATTAAAATAAAATAATTACAAGGTGTAAAGAGCTCATTTCACGAGAAATGCATCACAAGAAAAAGACTTTAGAATAATAAATTATGGACTGTTTTAGTGGTTTATAAGCTTTAAAACCACCACTATTTAATGAATATCACAGTGAGAGGAGAGTTGGCTCTCATCTTAATCCTTCACATACTGGTACTATGTGTGTGACATACTAGTACTATGTGTGTGACATACTAGTACTATGTGTGTGACATACTAGTACTATGTGTGTGACATACTAGTACTATGTGTGTGACAAAGTACTCAAACTTTCTTATTCATGAAACATGCTTATCTTTTGTTCCGAAGGAGTCTATATTTTATTATAAACAGAAGGTACGTTTTAGCTTCGAAGATTTTTTTTCCCAACCAAACATTTGTATGCCTATAAATTTAGATTTTACGACGTTTTATTACATGTCAAAATAGTTTGGGCTATAGCCTTTAAAAAAAACATAAAGGAGACCAAATATTCATGTTAGTATAATCAAGATCTACGAAGAAAGAAAATTGAAAAAAGAAAAAATTAAAAAAATAAGAAAGAGAATATGAATTAATGTCTAGTTTTTAAGTCATGGCATGATAACCCTTCAGTTATGAGCGGATGTTGTATATATAACACGGACAGAAGAAAATATGTGTGCATGGAAATAAGTTTTGGAACTATTTTTATAAAGTGAAGTGGTGTTAATTAAGTTGTATTGTTGTAAGATAGTGCAGATTGCTGCTTGCTTGTCCAGCCATGTGGTTGAGTGGTTATTGTTAGACGGGTGCACGTCTTGGAGTTCACATCGTCGATATAAAGCGCTCTCATAGGAATCAACGCGCACTTTCTGAACCTACTGATTATATCAGCACACGAGAATTTCTACGAGCGAGAGTGAAAGGACATTTCAATATTACCGGGAAAGGAGTTTTCACATAACTTCCAGGGTTCTTTTACGTGTCCACAACCGACCGACGACTTTACTTCCCTTACGAAGGAAGTTATGCTACGGATTTTTATCGCTCAAGGAAAATCCATTGACCCCGGCTGGGTTTGAACCCTGGAACATTCTGTAATAGTGAGAATGAGGGTGATAGTGAGTATGATGGTGATAGTTTAAGCCTAGTTAACCAAACCCTGGTGACCATGAGAACTATTCTCCTTTCGAGAAAAATCCTCCATTGTCAGCCAGGAATCAAACCCAGGGGCTCTGACCACTGTGCCACGAGGTCGGTTGCCAATTTTCTTGCGAAGAACCTTCTGAAAGGAAGGGGGGGAGAGAGAAAATACCTTTTAGAAAGTTCTTCGTAAGAAAATCAGGCAACAGGAGTCGATATGAGAACAACTTTTTTGACTCCTTGGTTCAATTTATAACACGTCCGCCTAGTTATTTAATGGTCCTGGGTTCAATTGCTGACATGGCCTGCACAAAGCTTTAAATTTAAAGTCATGGGTTCGTCTATTGTGTTTTTTACTATAACTATTGTTTTTGATGATCAACAAACAAGCAGTCTATTTATAAATACGACGTAGTCAAAAGTTACTCCTTTCTGAACCATTAAGATACGAGTTTTCACAGTTATGGCTTTTATTTTTTTTAATAGACAATCAAAGTCTATTTAGCGTTCATACGTATTTCAAACAAACCGCTATTCTTAGAACTACATAAGATGTTGTTTCTTTTGATGTCGCATTTCTTTGGCAAACCACACGAGTACATTTTATATCATTCATCTCAAAACTGTTCAAAGATACCTCCCTATGTGTTGGCTGAATATCTCGTTATATGCTTCGTTCCTTAAACATCTGATGTCAAACATATGAGGGTGAGCAACTTGAAGAGAGGCGAAAAAAGAGAGAGAGAGAGAGCGGTAGTTTAGTTCTGCATTACTTGATGTAAGTGCAGTTATAACACATGTTGGTGTGCGCTGTGTGGTCGTATAAGTTGTAATAAATAGACCACCGGAGGAACATGCTTGTACTTGTAAATGTGTAAAAAAATAACAAAAACAATATAAGTCAGATCAGATACGTGTTTTTTTTTTGTAATGGTTTATCTTAGTTTAGTTAAGGTGATTAAAAAATATATATATATATATATATACACACCCTTTTCCGATCTGTGTTAGGTATTTTGATTTAACAACCAATTATAACTTGCAAATCATTGCAAATTTGTATTGCCGAGTAATTATGTTGGACGCCTTCTTTAATTAGTATACCTTGGTGCTATAATTATCTATATGCTAGTTGAAGGAATCACCATCTTTTCTTAGTACAGTCCACACCAAGATTATTAACGACTTATTCTAAGGAGCAGAGGCTGGGAGGGTAACTTAGATCAAATGTACTCCCGTCTGAGCATCGAGAGGAGATGGGAAAACTCAGTTATATCGGACAATTTTACAAAGGGAGGGTCTTTTACAAAATACAAACATATATTTATAGCAGCCAAATTTAATAGAATTTTAATATTTTACCACCCGGCGCGCTACTCTCGCAGTAGACTAGACTGTCGATGACGGGGAGCTCAAGGTTCGAATCTCGGTTGGGTGTACTGAGGGTGTTTTTTTTTCCAAAATGGTTTCCCACTCTCTCCTTCCATGCAAATGCCGATATACCTCATCTAAATATAGCCTTCCTAATCCTTAAAGCCATCAACGTAATTAGTACATAAGCGTATTACCCGAGCGGGTAGTAAGACGTGGTGATAAATTAAAACTCTAATATTATTTCATAGATATTGAACCCATCTTTGAAAAGAGATAGCTGCTGATCACGTGACTTGACATGCTATTTTACGTAAAGGTGGAACTTGTTAGTAACTTTTATAGCTGTCAGATAGACCAGAACTTATATTGGGGTGGAGAGAGGAGCCAGTGAGGGTGATAGTGAGTATGAGGGTGTGAAACGAGTAAAAGCTCCTAACCTAACTTAACCCCAACTAACCAGATCCTGGTGACCTTCGGTATAATTCCCTTTTCGGGAAAATATACTCAGGGTACCAGCCGGGAATCGAGCCCTGGGCCCCTAATCTCGTAGCTAGGTGCACTGACCACTACACCAAGGAGCCGGTTGGCTGTTAGGTAATTAAAGTTCTATTCTGGGCTAAATTATTTTGTAAATCTTTTTACATAGAGAATAGTTTAAAAAGTGTACGTATAATTCCCGGATGAGATTTTTTCTAAATGTTAGGTTATATATTTTGTAAAAAGCTGCTTTGTTTTGATTCTTAGCTCAGTGAGATAACCTTTGAAATAATCCCTTCTTCTTTTTTAAACTAGCTAGCCTACGTACTTAAGGTAATGCCGAGCCAACATGTCGTTAAAAGAGTCTATATGAATATTTATAGAGAATGAGATCCAAATAATATCATACAACCATAAAAATAACATTAGTTTAACATATGTTCAAGCACGCAATTTTAAGCATGGCTGTAAATCTTAAATACAATATAATTAACATCGTGTAATAACAGTGGCTAGGAAATTGACTCACGAAAATTAAGATATTTTTAAAATATTTCTTAATTACATATTTAAAAAAAATACCAGCACATTTTATCCGTGAGCTTCAAGTAGTGTTAAATTTAAGCTATAAAAATTATTATTATATAGACATAGCTTTACAGTAAAGCAAATTTTATTATCTATGTTCAAATCTATTGTGCTGAAATTTTCAATAGGACGAATGAGAAAATAAAACATCGATAAAGTCGGTTCAGAGTAATGTTGTTTTTTTACCTTTGAAAAGTTACTAAAGAATGTTTTTATACATCTACCATGCAAATAAGTTGAATCCCATTCCAAAGTAAATAAGAATTATATGACAAGTGTAAATACGTCATATTTTTCTAGGTGGCTGAATGTACAGTAGCCCCATGGCTTCTTTGGTGTTGACTGACAGATCACAGCTGACAGCTGACGGCTTTGAAAAGCTACCAGACCAAATTAAGTATCCCTACGCCGAACCATATGATCTGCAAAAAACATGTGTTTAGCAGCTGTCATTTCTGACAGTCAACATTTAGGTATATACCTAAATGTTGACTGTCAGAAGTCAGCTGTGAACTGTCAGTCAGCACCAAAGAAGCCATGGGGCTACTGTAGAGCTTCTCTAACAATTTCTCAAATGACATTAAGGACTATGGTAAGTGTAAATAGACTATACCTCAAAATTGCGATCAAGAAGAAATGAGTTGTATTTTGTAGTGTAAATGAGGTCTTATGGTCTTATACAAGAACAGGGATGAATAATATTTTATTGTGGACGTAGTGTTATTGTGATATTAGTATTAGTGTGATTTTAGTGTTGATGTGGTTTCAATGATAGTGTGGTTTTCAGTGTATTAAGGCAATTTTATAGTTACTGTAATTTAATCTTAGTGTTAAAGTAGATTAAGTGGCAACATTTATTTGTTAATAAACTTGAGCTACGATTTGACGAAGAAATTCTGCCAAGGCGTGAGGTGGAATATTAGTGGCGAGTTAGGCCTGAACACTAAAACTAGATTAACACTACACGTGCATTCAAATAACATTAAGTCTCATTCATACATTCAAACATTATATTAAAATGTTTTTTTCATATTCACTAATTAAATTACTTTTAACTGCAAATTTGACCACTATGATAGTGGCTCCGGGTAAAGGGTTTATTATTAAACATAGTGGTCTCTTTTTAACCTACAGGTGGACTTTACAGAAAATAGCAATGGCCATCTTTTCATAACAAGAAGATGTTACTAACCTCAACTTGCATAAATTTGGAAATCAAGAAAAGGTTCCTTAAGGCATGTTTTTGGAGCTTTGCATTTTACGGATTTGAAACATGAATCATTGATGCAAAGGAAAAGAAAAGATTAGAATCATTTTAAACATGAATCATTGATGCAAAGGAAAGGAAAAGATTACAAGAATTTGAAACATGAATCATTGATGCAAAGTAAAGGAAAAGAAAAGATTAGAAGCATTTGAAACATGAATCATTGATGCAAAGGAAAGGAAAAGATTAGAAGAATTTGAAACTTAGTGCTACAGAAGAACGTTGAAAATATGAACGGAAATGATGTCAAACACAGAAGTGCGAAGAAAAGAAAGTGAAGAAATAAAACTTTGGAAAAGTATTCAGCAAAGAAGAGTTAACATGGCAGGACATTCACTGAGACATGATAGTTGGACGAAGATGATTATAGAAGGAGATGTGAAAGGGAGAATTCAAGAGGGAGACCAAGAATGGCGTGTATGAATCAGAAAGCGGGTGACGTTGGAAAAAGAAGGTACAAAGATGTAAGAAATACTGACCCAGGAGAGGCCAAAACGGAGAGCTGTAGTGAAACAATCGCAAGATTGATGACCCAATGATGATGGGTAAAGCCTATTAGCAACATAAACTATTACATTTTATACACAAAACTACGTGAATTGTGTAATATTTATTACTCACCCAATCCAATAATCCAATCCAATAATTAATACTAATGGGATAAGAATCAGTAAGGTAGAATTAATAGGAAATGTATTTTAATTTTGTTGTATGGAAAGTGGAAATCATTAAATAAAATATTTAATACGCTCGGCTGGGACTCAAACTGCGACCTCCTCATCACAAGCAAATCAGAAAAGATGAGACTGATGCTTTGGTAAATTCGTCTACTTATGTTGGTAGTCTTGGATTAAAAATATATATGAAACATTCCCCAGGATAAGTTGTCGAATCAAAATCTGGAAACAAAAAAATAGTTCTAGTGTTCCCAGTAGGGTTCAAAGCCTGGTCTATTTACGGGTCACCCCGACATGGTAATGTGGTTTTAACAATATGTACATATAGCAAAATAATTAATCATAAACATATAATTAATTGTTTTTAATAAAGTTAGTTTTTGGTAATTCAGAAATCACATTATTGTCCTGATCCATCCACTAGGGGTGGGCTCATTTTCGAAGCAGTGAAGCGATAAAACCATTAGAAATTGGTGGGCGACCTATAAAACAGCAAAAATAGAATGGTGGGCCATTGAATAAACAACTAAAGTAGAAAATTGGGCAATTGCTAAAATAATTAAAGTATAATGATGGGAAATAGATAGAGCCATTAAACTAGAATGGTGGGCACTTGATAAAACCACTTAAGTAGAATGGTGGATAATTGAAAACACAAGTAGAGAAGAATGGTGAACAATTTAGATAACAGGTAAAATATAATGGTGGGAAATTGCTAAAAATAGCTATCATAGAATGGTGGCTAATCTATTTTACAGCAAAAGTAGAGTGAAAAGCAATCTATCGCAAAATAAATAGACCAAAATATAAAATGGGTGCCAGGATTACTCTTTGGCGCTTTTGCACATTTACTTATAAGTGATCCAGGAGGTAAATTTGGACGAGCAGCTGTGGACAAAGTTCGCTTGGTATGTTGGCCATATGCTCGAGAGGGTTGGTGGAGGCACGGAGAACGGTAAAATGGAACAGGTTTGGCGACATCAAACTTTTACTAAAGTTCTAGTGGGATTTTATAAGTATTAACAATATATATCAAAAAGTGACGGTTGAACATCACATTACTGGACGTAAGATTACGTGAAGGTAGATCTAGTACCTTTTATAGACGTCATTTAAGGACATTCCCATAAAAAAAAATAAAAGGATTGTACCGACAGTAAATTGACAATGTATTTTCTATTGAATAAATTAAATAACGTTTTACCCACAATTTTCACGGGAAAACAATTTAAAAAAAAACACAGGCGATCATAATGTGATAAACAAGAGTTGTGTATAGTCATTGAAGGATCGAGCTCTAGCATGTCTAGGCCAAACTATGGCAGCTAGCGCTAGTATAGAGAGCGTGACGGGTAAGGGAACTCACACTGTCTTGTTATCACTGAGTTCAACAACCGGTCCCCGTCGTGTAATGGTCAGTGCACCTGGTTACGAGCCTAGGGGCCCCGGGTTCAATTATTGGATGGTACATTGGGTATTTTTCGTGAAAGTGGAACTACCCCAACGGTCGTCAGGGTTTGGATAGCTGGGCTTAAGTTAGTTTCTAAGTGATTCCACTCTACACCCTCATACTCACTCTACACCCTCATACTCACTCTACACCCTCATACTCACTCTACACCCTCATACTCACTCTACACCCTCATACTCACTATCACCCTCCACAGAAAGGATGTACTATTAGTACATTCGGACAACGGTACATTAGTACTGGCTAATATTTCCACTAATGTTCTAAGAGTGATGTAGCCCCATCATTGGTACTGTATTGCACGTCCTAATCTCCGTTTGAGAAAACTACATGTTTATAATATAAATGGATGAGGAGGGTAAAATTGAAAGGTGTACTCCCATCTGCAGGGGATATAAAGCACGGTAAATAATTTACAACAAATAAAACACCTCACCATACTAAACTGGGATGCGAGGCCCGGCCTTTTTCCATTCACCATAAAACCCAACAAGAAGACACCAACACCCTTTTTGTCTGAACGCGCAGTGATCCGGAAACCAGATCTTTAGTCTGTCCACATAGCCAAGGGAATAACAAGACTCCATTCAACGAGATAGAACATGTCTCTCTGGGAAACGAACCTTGGACCTTTGTATCGGTTGGTAAGAAGACAAACACCTCGTTCTGTTAGGTATTAATGTTATCTTTATTAGTGAAAACTACGTCAAAAAGTGGAGGGCGACAGGCGAGAAGGACAGGAGGAAAGGTTGGCGAGGCATCCTATGCAAGAGTGAGAGAAAGAAGCATAAAGAAGGCGGGGGATGAAAAGAGAAGACAAGTTAATTTCCGGGGGAAACGGTTTAGTTCTCTCGAGAGAGTGTGTTATCGGTCAAGAATCTTCCCGGAGAACAAGCAGAGAGAGAGAGAGAGATCTAGATGCAACGAGGCCAGGTAGAGGTCTGTGTGTACGACTGTCAGCTTCACACAGCACGCGAGGTCGCACGCGATCATTCGCGCAGGCGCAGTAACATCCCGACTACAGCGATTCAACAGGTAGAGAGAGCCTCAGCAAGGTGACCAAGTCGTCCCCAAAATACGACCTTCGTCTTGGTCAGATGCTATCCCGAGGTTTGTTTGAATTGATACAATTTGGAACTAATATGGATTAACGATGCAACCTACTGAGTGAATTATGAGCTATTTTGAGAAGCGGATTTGCAACATTACTTTTCTTTTTTATGACCGCATCTTACTACCCGTTCGGGTTATACGCTTATATAAAGTCTGTTCAGGGTAGGAATTGTTTTCTTAAAGGCCTTTTTCCCTATCAGAAAGATATTATATAGTAGGAATTTGGTAGGAAAAAAGACCTTTCAGAGTGTAATTCCTACCGTGAATGCAGTATACTACAGTAGCCCCATGGCTTCTTTGGTGCTGACTGACAGCTCACAGCTGACTTATGACAGTCAACAGTTAGGTATATACCTAAATTTTGACTGTCAGAATTGACAGCTGCTAAACACATGTTTTTTGAAGATCATATGGTTCGGCGTAGGGATACATAATTTGGTCTGGTAGCTTTTCAAAGCCGTCAGCTGTGAGCTGTCAGTCTACACCAAAGAAGCCATGGGGCTACTGTACCTCTCTCCCCAGTGAGTTTTCTTTGCAAATGGATGTAATTCCAGTCAGTGGCGTCGCGTCAGGGCAAGCAGTGCTTGAATATAAGTAATTATTTTATTTCACTTTATTTTATGATTGAAAAATATTCTTCAAGCACCATCGTGTTTGAAATAAATTTTCCCGCACATACCAGTGACCATAACATTCATGCAAGACGTGCACTAGTCCATGATATGGTGGTTGAAAGTCTATATTTTCCCGTCTTTGATTCCATAGCTCTACCTGGTGTAGTTCTTATTTGTGACGTCATAGATTTAAGAGGGGGTGTGGCCGCAAAACTTCGGTGGATACTTGTATCCGGATACAAGATGATGTATCCGCGGGCGATATTGCTGAGTCACTGGAGACTTGTAATCGGATACAAGTTGGTGTATCCGCGGGCGATATTGCCGAGTCGCTGGATACATGTATTTGGCGATTATCACTCAGTGGGTACTAAGCTTAATATTAGCTCCTGTATAGCATTGACATATATTTATAAATAGTGTGTCTATCTAGAATAGGAAACAAGAAAGATCTAATTATTGTATTTTTGATTGTTATTCTAAATAGACATATTCTTCCACGGACGTTTATTAATCTACAGCTTGGGAGTAAGATTCCTACAGGACATTTTCGGGAATAAACCAAATATCCTGAGTTGTAGACTATCTAAATATATGTTTGGTAAAAACTATTTTAAGATCAAAAACAAATGCAAATGCGGGTGTACTTTCTTTAAATTTAACCTTACTCATCAGTAGCTCATCGGCGTAATTAGTGCATATGCGTATAACCAGAACAGGTGCTAGAAATATAATCCCTCCTTGCCAAAGAATAATGTTCTGAGTGTCTTTGGAAGAAAAAAAAAGTTTAATGCGTTTTAAAATGGTCTCGTTTAATTAAGTAATTATTGCATTAAATTACAAACTACTTGATTATTAATTCAAATGTATGCATAATATGGACAACTGGGTAGGTAAGTGGACTCTAAGCTTGGATATTCATAATTATATTATAATCGATTCACCTTGTTATTATTAGAGGTATTTAATATGCACCGATTGATTATATCAGCACACGACTTACAAAACTAATTATACTTCTATAAAGCCACATGGCTGACTCACTCACTGACATTAATGTTTACCCACTTTCAGATGAGTTAGAAACTTGAAATTTGGAAAAATTATAGCTTCTAGCCTGTAACCGATAGGAAAATTCCAAAAAAGTTAAAAAATTTAATTTGTAACCCCCGAAAAAATTCAAAATGGTGAAGCAACTTTAAAGTCGGTACGGTATATACAATATAATACAATACTGGCAACTTTAAGTTGTTACGTTCAAAACAACGCTGGAATTACATTAGTTTACATCCACTTTTAAAAAAAACTCACTGGTGGTTTGGGGGCGGAGCCCCCAACAAGCAAAGCGAGTTTAAATCCATATGCGACACAACAGTCAGCTCTACGGTCGTTAATTCCTCACTTTGAAAGGGTAAGCCCGCATCTTCACAAATGATGAACGTTTCGGCAATGCCAAGGTCTCAACTTAGTAGTCACACACCCTACTGACTGAGCTAAGGGGTAGAACTATAGTCGATACTATCTTCTAATTACTTATCACAATTAAATACAGCACTAACCACGCTGGTGGACATGAGATATTAATTTAAAGTTAATTTAGTCTGGTTTTCTGATCTGTGTTCGATTCCCGTGAAGTCCTGTTTCAAGATCTTACTTCACAAAAATTCGTGAATATTTCCTCCGGAGCTCACTTTGTTGATCCTCAGCGCATTCTCGTGGCTAATATATTAAATACCATGATTTTGGTAGAGATCACGTTTTAAAAGGTCTTATTTCATACTAGAATGGTACTGTTTAGTAGTATTTTAGTAGGATAAAGGGCCTTCCGGAACGGACTTCCTACTGAACTCGGGGTGTACGCATATCACCAACAAATAGTGACACGGGATGAGGATTAAAACGTGTCTTCTCCTTAAAAACACACATATGAGCTGTATCCTAGTAATTTAATCTAAAGAACCTGCGAACTTAAAGAGTAATTAATATGTGGACACCCACAGCGGTGGTCATATGGACAAAGACGTCAGTCTCTCACAGTCTGGCCTAGCTCTAGATGTACTGAGGTGGTTTTCCTTGACCGCAAATGCGGGTGTAAACCTATTTTCTCTAAAGTTATACCTTTCTCATCCTTGACCCATTAGAGTAAATAATATATGTGGATAGTCCAGACGGGCTGGGCTCGATGGTCTTGGGGTAAAGTACTCGCCTCAGGACCCGAAGTTCATGCGTTCAAACCCAGCTGAGATCAACGGATTTTTCTTGAGTGATAAAAATCCGTAGCACAACTTCCTCCGGATTGGTAGTCCCACGTCTATTGTGGCGTGTAATAGAACCATGGAAGGTTTGTGAAAATACATTTACCAGCAAAATTGATAATCTCTTTTGCGAACGCTCTTAGAATTTAAGCGCGGAAGACAACTGTACACCACCGCACTTTCAGGACTTCCTTAAGACAGCATTTCCTTTCCACCAGATGGTGTGGGTATCACCAACCAGCCAGATGGTTAAGTGCATGCCCAGCTCAGGAGGGATTGGATTCACATAAGGACCAACTTTCAGGCTGTAAACTAATCAATTAATTAGTCCAGATGGGTAATAAGCCATAGATCACGGGAGGAAAACACGAGACGGTACTAACATACTCATCCATGAGTTTTTAGCTCAGCAAGTTCACGCTTTTGACCAAGTGAGCAGTCATAAAGCGAAGAATAAATCACATTACCTAACACTCGAGCAGAATGTGATCCTAAATTCGCCATCTGCGTCATAGAAGAAACATCTTAGTCACCCAAAGAATCGTTGGGTTTTTGTTTCGACAGAGAGCGGTTTAGAATGTAATACCAACAAGAAAGAGTATGGGTTTTTGTTTTTTTTTCCGTCCGACATGAAAGCAATTTCACGATCTGCTCCTTTGCTCGCAAGTGGGACAAAACGTTCAGTAGGTAGCGCAGATGTCGTAACGCGCTGCAATTACATTGTAATGACGTCCCTGGCAAGATATTCCAAGACACGCATACCGGCCTGACTGCCTGCATGGGACCTTTTTGGGGACGGAAATTGTAGCGATCCATTTTTTTCCCAGACAATTTGTCTTTTATCTTCTCATTTCACAATGACAATGGAAGAACTAACTAACTAACTTCGTTCGAGCCTTGTTGAGTTCCAAAGTGTTTCTATTATTTGCCCGTGGCTTGAAGAAAGATTTTGAGAAAACCGAACAAATGCTGGATGGGACCCTTGGCGATCCTGCAAAGATCCTGTAACGATACTGAAACGATCTTTAACGATACTGCAAGGCTCCTGTAACGATACTGAAATGATCCTGTAACGATACTCAACGCTCCTGTAACGATACTGCAACGCTCCTGTAACGATACTGCAACGCTCCTGTAACGATACTGCAACGCTCCTGTAACGATACTGAAATGATCCTGTAACGATACTGTAACGATCCTGTAACGATACTGAAATGATCCACTAGTTCCAATAAATTCCTGTTTTCTCTTCTGTGGATTTTTTTTTCTTCAAGATTTGGATTCGTAAAATAGTGAACTAAACCAAATTAAAGGGGAAAAAAAAAGTTTTTGAAGAAGAGCCAAAACTTAATTACACTAACATGTTAGGGATTAGAAAGGTTTAAATTAGAGGAAGTGCATTTGCGTGGAAAAACATTTAGTGCACCCGACCGTGATTGAAACCCAATCCCCCCATCTTGGGCAGTCTATAGTTCAACACAAGAGTCACGCGTAAGAACATGAGGTCACCGAAGTGGGGGATATTTTCTCTTGTATTTGGATTTTCACAACATGTATTTTTATGAATAAATATGCATCTAAAAGTAGACATATTAACTATAATAAGTTATGTTAATATAAAACAGACTATTTGTAATTATGTAAACAACACACATTAATGCATGTATTCCAGCCTTGGAAATGGTTTTGCATTTAAAACTTAAAATTGCTGCGCATAAAATATACGATTTACATTCACCGTTTGCCGAGCAAGATATATAACAATCTATTACGGACAAAAGAAGTGAAATATGTCATTTGGTTGTTTTGTTAGGACGTAATAATCATTAGCTTTTATCAGAAATAATAATTGTTATTGAACGCATCAGAAGTGAGGGGTTAAAACCGTCACAGGAAGTTGTGGTTTGAACTTAGAGACTATGCTAATATATAATTATGTTTTTTTTATTGTGACCTCCCATCTCGTCACAAACACGCTGAGACGTGTGTCGCTAAAGTTGTCACTTCTTTGTATGTTCTCTGAAAAGCCAGGGTTTAAATCGCTGATAGTCAAAAGTTTTTTTTAATCGATGAATCTTACATTTGATTCAGTTTTTAAAACGGTATTAAATTTCCATACACTCGCTCTACCGATACCAGTGATAACCTAAAATAGTACTCGTATGCTAAATTTCGTGAAAATCTAACTAAATAATTTTATTTTCAAAATGACTAAGTTTATTTATGTTTACAAGTAATACAATAATTTTAGAACAATATTTATATCGAAGACAGTACAGGCCATAGGCTCTCTCTTGTGGCTTTATAAGGCTATCTCGATGGTTTGTGTTAATCATTGATCATTTAGTAATAATATCATTAAACCATTTTCAAAATTGTTGTTAACATCACTGATGCGTGTTTTTATTTTCTTTGTGACACAATATATTATTTAGGTTCTGGAACTATCATTGTATAAAAAAGTTGGTTGAAGTCTTCAGTAATTTAATAATGCTTAGTTCTGGATATATTTTGATAGCCTATTTGTTATGATTAAATTATTTTTAAAAAAATTCAAAATTATTGTTGAAAATTTCGCAAGAATTAATATGGGCCTCCAGAGTAAATATCTAATATATAAATGATTCATAAAATGGTAGCTTGTGTGTTGAATTTTCTAAAAATTGACTGAAACAATAATTTCATAGTAGTCCAACCCATGTGGTCTAACGCGTTATTCTCGCAGTAGACTAGACTGCCAATGACGGGGAGATGGGTGTTCTAATCTCGGTTGGGTGTAGGCTACTCAGGGTGGTTTTCCCAAAATACCCTCTTCCTCCACGAAAATGTGGGTAAATTTCCTATAAATATAACCTTTCTATCCCTAAAAGCATTAGCATACTAGTACATAAGTGTATAACCTGAAAGGGTAGTAAGATGTGGTGATAAAATACAAAATTTAAAGAATTAATGTTTATTATAGATTTAGGATAACATTAATGTTTGAATGATTTGTTTTTTCGTTCCTTATAACCTGTTCAAGAATGTCTAAATAATTCGAAAAAAATCTTAAAAATTATATTTCATCCGAGTTCGCATTAAAATATAAGAACAGTTTCTTTCTGAATGTCACGGAAGACAAATGAATGTGTATATTTTGCATCTTGAATAGAATGAAGTGCTTCAACTGTCTTTTAGTTTCATTCACACCTGTACAAACGGAAGTAAGAGAGCTGGCACGTCTGAAATTAATTGCACACTACATGGATATAGAGACCCTTGGAAAATGGAAATGAGTTTTAGATTACGGATTTAGTAGCGTCAAGTATCGTATTCATAGACTGAAAAATAATCCCTGGAGACGGGAGTAGAATCCGGTAACTTCGGCTTAGTACCCCAATGATCTACCACTGAGAATCCAGGTTGTTCCGTAGTACTCAGGATATTATTATTATTATTATTATTATTATTATTATTATTATTATTATTATTATAAGCACCTTGTCTTACTACCTGTTCGGGTTATACGCACTTACGCTAATGTGTAATGGTAGGGTAATTGTGAGTTGAAATGGAGGACCTACAGTTTAACGTGGGATCCGAACCACGGTGGAGGCCTGGCATTCCACACATTCACAAGTTGTGATTAATACACGTCTTGTCAGAGGTGAAGGAAGGGTTTGGCAATCAGATAAATCTGTTCCGGGACCGAGGATTGAACCCTAGCACAGAAGTCTGACACCTTACCTCTAGACCACCAGGTCACCCTCAGGGTAGTCCTTCACCTATAGTTAAAGGAAGAGTCTGGGATTTCCCCAAGATACCGGTGATCAAGGGCGCCCACCAGATTTTTTAAGAGGGGGTGGGGTGGGCTAACCGGGGAGTTTGGGTGGTATGGAAGGGGGTCTGGGGGGCCTTCTCCGGGAAAATGTATTAAATTGAAGCCTCAAAAGACATTTTTTAAGGCAATCCTTGTCTCCTGAAAATAATATACAACATAAGAAAAATGTTTCAAATTTATCCAAATACGTGACACTTGACCTTGATGATTTGAATGGCTAATGCAGTTGGAATTGTTCACGCATGCTCCAAACTATCAACCCGGGCGCTAGTAATTAGTTTATTAGTTATATTCTTCTGTCTTACGACCGGTCTATTCCTGTTGTCAGTGAACTTAAGATCGCCAATATACCATATCCTCTGCCTCCCCCTTAAGCTTCCAGAATTTTCTTCTTTCCTTCAAGTCATCCAATATTTGAATCCTCCTTCTTCCTAAGCTCCTCTTTCCCTCAACCTTTCCTTCTATGACGTAGTGCAGAAGACAGTTCCTCCCAAGGATGTGTCCGATCCAGTTTGCTTTGTACCAAAGAATCACACCCAAACTAAGCAATAAGCTAAAATAGTTATTTAATTAATATTCTATTAAATCTCTTATAAAATATTACAATCAGTAAAATCCACATCAACATCACGTGACATTTTAAGACCAGACAAAAAAATATTCCACTCAGTATTCCGCCTAAAATGATCAAGTGAAATTAACTAGATCTTTTCCATAATTTATTTTTCCAATAAATTTATCCATACTGGCGACTAAAAGTATATAATTTTTTGTAATCAGCCATCTTTTGTAAATTTTAGATTAAAAAGAAAAGGGGGATCATCGTATAGTAAATTATTAAATTTTCCTTTCTTCTCTTCCAAGACTACCATTGAGTAATTTTCTAACTATAATATTATAATCTCAATGCTATAAAATATAATTTATGAGAAAGTACTCTGAGTTAATTCAATTCAAAGACCATCAAGTATTTATAAAACCAAAGTAGAAAGTAGTGCCCAGTTTAAACACACGTTATTAATAAAGACAGTCAATCTGTCATCCATATGGTGACATAGTGATGAGATTTTTAGATATTTTATAAGAAAATAACTTTTTGTTTCAAATTATTTCTCAAGTCTTTGATTAGAAGAGTGTTTGACATTACGACTACTGATTTACCAAATTTAGATTTCCTAAAGCTTCGAAGTAATAATTATTTGTAGTTTGAATATAAATTTTCATTGGACAGAAATATTAGATTAAGTTTTACCCGCCATGATGGTTACGTGTAGGGCCTACACAAGTTTCAGTCTCGCCTTGTCTGGTTTACCTGTGATAGGATCAGGGTTCGAATACCAGACAGTTGTACTGAGTTTAAAATAACATTTCCGATCCTCCCTCTAAGCAAGGGTGAGTATATTAATTTAGATTCTCATTTAATGACTAGCGTCAGTTTGCTGATAGCCCGTACGAGTATTATTATTATTATTATTATTATTATTATCATCATTAGCACCGCGTATTACTACCTGTTCGGGTTATACGCACTTACGCTAATGTGTAATGGTAGGATGATTGTGAGATGAAATGGAGGACCTACAGTTTAAC